>JAOUQZ010000047.1:9010427-9030946 GCA_028564935.1 Neosilurus hyrtlii
ACAAAACTGAAACCCAGAAAATAGAGGCTCATACACCACCACTCAGACTCACACAGAAAAGAAAAAAACAACCCACAAATGCTGAAATGAGAAGCTTGTCAGAACATGAACTTATTCAACGGATAATTAAAACCAAAAAAACGGATGATAGAAATGAAAGCAGAAATCAGGTTGTGAAAAGAAAGGCAGTGAAAAGAAAACCCAGGCTCGGATACTTATCAATAGAGACATCTATTGGGAGCTTTACTTTTAGGCAGTTTATATTAATCATACATCAGAGGTGAGTTGTGCTTTAATAAATAGTTGTCTTAGAGTTATTGGTTTTCAGTTCTCTGGTGGTGTCTGGATGGTGGTACGATAGTAGCTGATTGTGCCTTAACGTTGACCTGTTCATTCTGATTGGGCATGACTGCAGGATTGGTGGTTGAGGTGTCCAACTGGTTTTTATTTAATCTACATTGCCCTCTCTCACAAAGGAGTCCTGACCAATCCTATCAGCTACTGCAGAAAGTGGCTCAATCTAACCCATTCCTGCATTTCTTATTTAAAGAGTACAGGGGGGGAAATGATCCATGTCAGATTTTCCTGGAGAAAATTAAAAGCATCATGTCTCAAAAAGAAATACAAAGATACAATATTTTAATGTTCAAATTACAAGGTTATTTCTCTTTACAACCTGAACAAAACTTGAACAACAGTCAGGCAGATGGCGCTATAATCATCCATTTAACATAAATGTGACCCACTCCAGCATAATACGGATCAAGTAGGAAATTTGAATATATATTAATTATATATAAATATACCTCAAAATGAGGTATGATACATGATTAAAGCATGGAACGTGGTTGAGTTACATCACTTTGTATCTTGTTAATCAGGAATTGCTACTTTTGAGAAAATAGCATTTACTGTTACAGAACCAGTCTGCATTTGAAACCTCCTAACATCCATAAACTAAATGAATCCCACTTTCCACCAATCAGCACAATTGTACTATTGTCTTCCTAGCAAAAGATGAGTTCCATTTACACCGAGTCTGTTTTGAGGCTATGACTCGGGAAATCCTTCTGGGATTCACTAAGTAGTTAGCGTTCTGGTACCGAATATGGATAATCTTGAAATAGCCTGAGCAATCACAAAAGCGGTTTGGAAATCAGCAAAATTACTAGATATTTCCATTGTTTTACAACAAAATGGACATGGAACCCTTTCTTAAACAAGCAATTTAGCGCGCATAGATTGTGTTTATGGATATTTGAACTTGGTCATGTCAAAGAGTATGCTTTGAAGGATGTACTTTTGGCTATTTCTATTCAGCTAAGCCATTTTCAAATTACTTTGGCTCTTACTTAAAACACTACCTTACGACTTAATCCGTATTATGCTGGAGTGGGTCACATATGTGAAAAAGATCATTTACCCTTTGTACGCTTCGTTTATGTTTGTGTAATGTGATGTTTTCTCTAATTCATTTACCACCACCATCTTCGCACCAGTGCACTTCCAGTGTTTACTGATCAGTAAATGTCTCCATAAGTATGTATGATATAAGTATATATAAGATATCCATAAGTATTTATGATATGCTTCCTCGTGTTTTATGCTTTGCTGTTTCACTTTATTCTCTCTTCACTTATAATTTGGGTTTCCTCTTTTCCTCAGCTCCAACCTGATGATCGGATTCTATGTGTCATGTTTCATCATTCTCCTGGTTGTTACATTCGTTTCAGTCATTTACTCCTGTTTTGGGGTAAGTTTCCTCTTTTGGTAGATCATCTACATCATTAAAGCATTTAATATTTTATAAAATCACTTTCAGACATAGATAGGTGTTTCCTTTCTGTACAAAACACCACACCGTGACCCAGTATAACCACAGCAAAGACGGGATCAACCATCACAGGCTTTCAGTGATGCTGTTGACCAGGTTTTATTCATAGTTATCCCACAACATGATATGCTATGCAAACATTTGCTAAATGACCCAAGTGGATCGGCTTGTTTCTTGCTGGTATCGCTCGTGTGAGCTGTGCCAAACAAATAGTGAGCCAGTGGCTCTGGCATGTATTTTTGCATGCCCTCCCAGAGTGATTGTAGCCAAGTCCCTGTGCTCTTTCACTTGGAGAATTAGACTGAACTTTTAGGGAGCTTGAAACTTAAAGTACTTTTAAATGTCCCCACAGTATTTGTGCTATAAGAAGACGAATGCTGTGAAAGAACTATAAGCATATTCAATAATAAAATACGTGGATTAATAAGAATTAAATGCATTACTATATACGATAATTGCAGCTCATAATTCATCTTAGCAGAAAGGTTTTTTTTAATGACGGGATAATGAAGTTGAAGTCACTTTGCTTCCACACGTTGAAATAAAATGTCAGTAAATCTGAGACTCACTTCTGACCTCTCATCCCTTTGGCAGCTTTTCCCAGTGCCTCTGCAACACCTGTCCAAAAGGATTGTCCAGTCCCGACTCAACAGCACCGTGGTGGGCATCATTACCATTGTGCTGGTCTTCCTCTCCGCATTCATAAACATTGTGAGTAAACGAACCGGAAGTAAATAACGAACAGTCGCTAGTTGCACCAGCAGAGTAGAAATTCATTAATAAGTTTGGGTGTGAAGTTTACATTAAACCAGCACTACCCTTATTTACAGTTGAACACTTAAGTGACAAAGTGTGTAAAGTGATCCATGACCGAAATATTATCACAATGAATGATGTTTCCATCATTTCAAGCCAAAAAGGCAGCATTCAATTTAAACTGCATGAAAACAAAAGAACTAACTGCAAGTTGTAATAGTAAATAATCCATATTTACTTTTAATATATTATATAAGAAGCATATACGTGTGTGTGTGTGTTTGCAGAATATCTCATGGATGCGATTTATTAATGCATATACATGTATAATTGTGTGTGTGTGTGTGCGCGCGCACACACACACACACACACACACACACACACACACACACACACACACACACACACACACACACACGTGTATATTTGTATGTATGTATCTTTCCTGAAACCAGCAAAGATGCCACGTAATCCAAACTGATAATAATCATATTTGTAATAACATGGTGTTTAATAAAGTAAAGCATGTATCGTCTGTGTACCATATTTCATAAGTGGCCCCAATTTCGTAGGTAATTTTTAGGCAGATAAACATTACCTACTAAATTGGGGCGACTTGTGAAATATGGTACACAGAGGCTAATTGTTGATGCAATGACGTTTTTTTAAGATTTATAAGTATTAACCTTCCTGGAAGGATTCTTCAGTGTAATCGCTTTGTAATAATCAATATTTCCCTGCTCAGGAAAGTCCTCAGGACAGTTTACAAACTATTGCAGCTGTATCACAGTTTTATTGTTGTTATAACATTGTCACAAAATAATATATAATTTAAGTTTTCATTTGAACGTATGAGATTTCGTGCAGTTTCATAACTTCAAGTTGTTTCCAAACTTGTTAGTAGGACTTATTTACATTCACACTAGGTTAAGACTGAACTTATGCTCCGCTGGTGCAACCAGCTGCAGGTCTTCAACAAAAGCTGGAAGATAAACCTTACAGGGGTTTTTTTTTTGTGTGTGTGTGTATTTGTTCCTGGCAGTTCACATGCAGCACTGATGATCTCAAGTTGTGTTTGAGCCAAGAGTTTAATATCAGCCGGAGCAAAGTGAAAGCGTTCCATGCGTGCTTGTCTGCCATTAACTACTCGCTATCATCCCAGAACCCTCTCTGCTACAGCTCCTCACCTCCCTGCAACTTCCCCGAGGTGAACACAGTTCTCGGAACACTTTGTGCAGTGTGCCATTTAAGATCCATTTAACCACAGTGCACACATGAGTTAATAACTCTTTAACCTGTGCTTGGTACATTTTTTGAAGATGTTCTAGATCTAGTGGACATGCTGAAGTGTTTATACAGAGTGAATGGTTTCCAGACTTGGACTGTACTTAGCTGATGTGTTTGTGTTTTTCCACAACCTTCTGTTTCCTCAGTATTTCTCCTCATGTGTACTGCTTAGTCTGCTGGCGTGTTCTGTATTCCTGCAAGTAAGCAGCATCGGGAAGCTCTTTCTCATGCTCTTCATTGAGATTCTGTACATCCTTATCATGGAGGTGCCAGAGGTCAACCTGTTTGACAACGCAGACCTGCTGGTAATGGCCAATGCCATGTGAGTGACTTAAACTCTGCATTGCCTCTTTACTGGGACACACAGAAATATACACACACTCGGCAGATACAACAGAAAGTAATCACAATCATATATTGTTTGAAAGTTACATTTTTGTCCCTACAGTTAGTTAATTGTGAAACACCACAGTTAATACCAATCGTCATTCGGATTAATCAAGATTTATTCTCTTCTGTAATCCCAGTGGACTGTTTCATGACTTTTCATCCAGTATCTGTAAATTTTTTACCAGATGTTGAGAACACAGTAGGAGTCCTTCTATTCTTATAACAATGTTCTCATGCATGTACAGCCTCAGTTCCAAAAGACTTGGAACGCTGTGTATAATGTAAATTAAAAACAGAATGCAAAGATTTGCAAATCTCATAAACTCATATTTTCTTCACAACAGAACATAGAGACCATATTAAATGTTAAAAGTGAGACATTTTACTATTCCATGAAAATTATTAGCTTATTTTGAATTTGATGGTAGCAACACGTCCCAAAAATGTTGAGACGGGGCAACAAAAAGCTGGAAAGGTAAGTGGTACTAAAAAGAAACAGCTGGAGGAACATTTTGCAATTAATTTGGTTAATTGGTAACAGTTCAACAGTGAGTCACGTGACTGGTTCTGAAAATAGCATCTGGGCACAGGTTCACAAATCCGATCATCTACAGTACATAATATCAGAATCTGGAGAAATCTCTGTGCCTAAGGGTCAAGGCTGAAAATCAATATTGGATTCCTGTGATCTTTGGGCTGTTACTTGGAGCTGTATTAAAAACTGATTCTGTCACACATATGAGTGCTTGGTCTAAGGAACACTTCCAGAGATCACTGTCTATGAACACAATTCTCTGCATGTACAGTAGTGAGGAATACGGAAGAGAAGTCATTTACATGCTTATGTTTTGTTGGTTACATAGAAACAGCAGTACTATTTTAAAATTGTTTTATCTATTTAAATAATTAATTAGTTTTTATTTTGGTAAACTTGTTTTATTGCATGAGTGAGACTTACGTTGCTTAGGCAGAGGTCATTGTAGCCTGACAACACTCCAAAAAAGCAGTAGTTGCAATAAAGTGCTTATAAAATTCTTGTTCCTGGAGACATGCTTTTAAAATTATAAGGGTTCAAAAGGGAAGATTCTCATACAAAGCAGATAAACCATACTAAATATTAAAAAGGTCGCAGCAGGCAGTATGAAGATGAGTGCCGAGCAAATTCCAGTGAGAGTATTACACATTTGCACGTGTGCATCACAATCTGTGTAGTGGAAAAGCAAATCCATGTGTGGATAGCATATGTACAGTATGTTTGTATAGGAACTAAAGAAATAGACCCTAACTGAAACATGTGCATGGAAGCTCTTCATTTCTGAATGTAAAACAAACAAAAAACCCCACAACCACTTTCATGCAAAGTGAAAAATCACTGGATGTAATATTGCAGTTAATCTGTATTACCGCATCACCCATTATAATCACGACAATCCTTTTAATCATAATTATCTGTCAAAGACCGATTATGTGACCATTAGTGATAAACATTTATTTTCCAGTATGATGATGATGATGGCTTCCTTCAGTGATTTATATAGATGGAGAGATTGCTCTAGATGCTTCAGAGGAATTCAGATCAGTTCCCTAATGAAAGAATGAAAGGCCTCTCATGGATGTTCTTAGCCCTGGCTTGGAATTGCTTTTGTGACATCAGTCTGGATGATGAAGTGGTAGTTGTTCTACTTTGCCCATCTGATTTATTTCCTTTTTGTTTTGTATTCACAGAAAGAACTGCAGTGTAACAAGGTAAGATTTTATCTGGTAAATGGATTCACTGAGGTGAATGAAATCCCTTTGAACTCCAACGGGATGCTTTGATTGCTTTGCCATAATGATTGCTATCACTACACAAGCACACAGCATCATCGTAATGTTTGCGCGTGTATAAGTGAGATGGTATCACTGTCTCAAGTGTGCAGTTGTCTTTTGGGGAAGTTAAAACTCAAGCAGCTCTCCTCTGTGCTTTCCCGCTAGTGCTTTCAATTTAAAAGTGTTTTCTTGTTAGAAAACCAGCAACCATTGAGAACATTTAGACCTCTTCATGTTTGTCCCACAGCAATGACACAAACAGGGTTCCCTTGAAGATCATGACACCAGTGGTCATTACTGTTTTTGTACTGGCTCTCTACTTACACGCCCAACAAGTGGAATCGACAGCCAGGCTGGATTTCCTTTGGAAGTTGCAGGTATATTTCCAAATAGAGAATGTGGAATTATGTGTATTTCTGATTGGTGTTCTTGGGAGAAGGCTATGTCACATTTCTAGTGCACTGTTTCTCTATGTTTCATCAGGCCACAGAGGAAAAAGAAGAAATGGAGGAGCTCCAGGCATACAATCGCCGTCTCCTACACAACATCCTCCCTAAAGATGTGGCTGCTCATTTCCTGGCTCGGGAGCGGAGAAATGACGAACTCTACTACCAGTCATGCGAGTGTGTGGCGGTCATGTTCGCCTCCATCAGTAATTTCTCTGAATTCTATGTCGAGCTTGAAGCCAACAATGAGGGCGTGGAGTGCCTAAGGCTTCTTAATGAGATCATTGCTGACTTTGATGAGGTAAAGGAATCTAGAGCTGTGCCTAGAGATGGCTAGAGTGTCTCATTTTTCCTTGGTTAAATGTCTCTCCCTTCTAATTTTTTCTTTTCTTTTCCAGATCATCAGTGAGGATCAGTTTCGTCAGCTGGAGAAAATCAAGACTATCGGAAGCACGTACATGGCCGCATCTGGCCTGAACGACTCCACCTACGATAAAGTTGGCCGCTCACACATTCGTGCTCTAGCTGACTATGCCATGCGTCTCATGGACCAGATGAAGTACATTAACGAGCACTCCTTCAATAACTTCAAAATGAAGATTGGTAAGAATGGGTTATGTAAACTGGATTGGATAGGGTGCGAGATAACGCGGTGTATACTAGATGACTGCAAAGTGCACAATTAAAGCATCTTGTGTACATAATTAGATTTTACGGTCATGATTGTGGACCATGTCCACATGCGTTACCTACAGTTTTCAAATTAACTCCTAAAGGATTGTGGTTCAGTGACTCTAAATTGAGCCTTGGTACGAATATGCATGTGAATGTGTGTTTGTGTGTAATGAACTGGCATTCTATCCAGATTGTTTTCTGAACTCATTCCCAGTGTTACAGGGGTTTCTATCTTGAATCTGAATAGGATAAAGCATTTAATTCATATGAATGAAAGAATGATTAGTTTTCCTAATTCTATTTAAAGGTTGAAAGAATTGAAAAAAAAAGTTGTATACATTTATTTATTAAGGATATATATATTTTCTACTTTGATTGTGTGCTGCTGTAGGTCTGAACATTGGTCCAGTAGTGGCTGGAGTAATAGGGGCACGAAAACCCCAGTATGATATCTGGGGCAACACAGTAAATGTAGCTAGTCGCATGGACAGCACGGGAGTTCCGGAAAGAATACAGGTGAAACGCTTAAGATTTTCCTTAAATAACCCAACAAGAACTCTCCTATAACCTGACCTCCTCCAACTTTCATGTTTCTTTTACCAGGTTACTAGTGACCTCTACCAGGTCCTCCATTCCTATAACTACTCACTGGAATGCAGAGGGGTTGTAAAAGTCAAAGGCAAGGGGGAAATGATGACCTATTTCTTGAATGGTGGCCCAAACAGCAGTTAACAGCCACTGTAACTTACCCTCATAACACTATAGACATGAAGTGACTTAATGTGTTAATAGAAAGCAAGATGCTGAGCATCGGTGGGTCTCTGCTTTGTCTGTAGGAACAGCAGAATTGTTAAAACATGGCTCATGAAGCTTTTCGACCTTTCCACATATTAAAGTCTAAATAAAGGATATCCTCAAGGGTAAAGGTCACACTGTGGAGAAAGGATGTTGAAACTCTGTCTACATCCATCGAAACATCATCATTAGAAGAGACCAAAGAAATGCAAAGGAATCTCAGAAATGCAAGACTGTTCACCTGCTCAGACTTTTCTCGTAGCGGGAGAGGGTGAACGCTCGGATCCTGACTTGAGGTCTTACCTCCAAATGACAAAACTGCCTGACATCACTGAATTTGGAGAATAAGCAAATGTTTTATTTGTGTATGATGCATTTATCATCATTGGGAAGCAATCTGTTCTCACAGTTCTCACATTCTCCTTGCCCTCAAATATTTTTGAGCTAAACATGCCGGTGCTGCAGCAGCATATTCTATATCTATCTCTTGTCCAGTACTGAAGGACTGCAGGGGATAGCAGGAAGGAAAACAGACATTGTTCTCTGTCTGGCTACTTCACAATGAAACTGCTTTGTTTGGGTGTGTTCACATCCACTCTCTCTCTCTCACACACACACACACACACACACACACACACACACACACACACACACACACACACACACAAAAGCGTAGACAGAAAATTGTTTTGCCTGAAGAAGATGCACACCCACTTACTGAACTGAAGACACTCTGGAGGATAGAAATAACAGTTAAACCTGTGTTTATTTTGTATCTTTGGGATTTTGTATTTTGTCTCAAAAACCAAACCTTATCAAAGCTATTTTAGATTCTATATTTTGTACATTAATATATTAGAGCGATGTCTATAAACAGAGGTGTGTATTCAGATGTATATATCTAAAGCAAATTGCAACAATCATGTATATTTTATTGGGAAAGGTCATTTTCTTTCACCTTTACTCTCCTTTTGCATTGAGGCTCTTTCAGGTTCACAAAAAAAATCTTACAAAAAAAAAAAAGAAAGAAAGAAAAAAAGAGAGAGATGGTGTCTTTTATTCTATTCCAGTGTTTCGCAGTAGAAAAGTTGCTGGTGTTCCACAGCCAACATTGTTTAAGCAGTACAGACCAGTTCTTGCACCCTACAGCAAGAGATTATGTATTAAGTGGGAATGTACTAGATGCCCCCACAACTCTTTGGCCATTTTTGCACTGTACCTCTGCTCTCCTTAGTGTGTCATACACTGCTTCCCCCTCCTAGCTCTATCAGATGGTACGACCCAATGAATGTTCAGTTTCTCCAGTGAGGCCTTCATATGTACAGAACACTGAATGACCACTAATCATCAGTGCCATGCACATCAGGAGTCCTTTACACATATCTTTGCTCATTTCTGCTAGAAGGATCTTCGGTGCAAGCAGGCAAGCGCCAAATTATCCGATTTCTTATCTTTAACGAGGAAAGATGGTGAAGATGCTAGTAGATCTCAGTCTTTAAGAATTGTATGTTACAGCATGTACACTCTCAGGTTTTCACCTGGAAGAACCGTATACTGTATGGGAACAGAATTTATTTTTTCTTTTTGACATTGTCACAACTTTGCTACTGTGTGGAGTATCCAAAATGAATTTCTCTTTGCAGGGGAAAAAAGCTGTGCCATATATTTACTGTCACTTTGTGAACACCCCAAAAAAAGAGAAGCTACAGTGATGTCAATATTGTATGTTTTGGTATTTCTGTTTAATTTTAAATGTGTAGTTGGAGGCCTTTGGATCCTGACCAATGCAGGTTCAGCTCAGTTTACTCTCCTGTTATGTTCAGTTTTTAGGTCTCAAATTACATAGTTGACCAAAAAAGTATTTTTTTTAATGTGTAATGATGAACTAAAGCAAATTTCAATAGTTTCTATTTTTATTTAACTCCCAAACCCCCCCACCTCAGCTGCGTAATATGACATTTGTGTTGTCCTTTAGGTGGTGTAGTGGGTAGGGCGCTGGGCTCATGATTTAGAGGTTGTAGGTCTGAATCCCCGTTAGACCCCCACTGTGCTGGGCAAGGTCTTAAACACAAGTACGCCTCTGTCCACCCAGCAGTATAAATAGGTACCAGTAAAAATATGGGAAAGGCAACATGAGATGAAGTTGAACTCCTAGTTGCTTCACGCTAAGGAGACCGGGGATCAGCTCAGGCCTGATGAGCCCAACAGACTTTTAGAGTTATCCTTAATAATGAATTAGTTAGTCACTGTTTGTGTGCATGCATTGGTGGGACAAACACAAATTTGGATTTATGTCAGCAGGAGGGTGTGCCTCACTTTTTCCCTTTTTTCCTCTCCCTACTTTGTTGTCACCTATGCGAATAATCTGCTCCTGCATGGTGATTCCTATTAAAAAAAAAAAGTTTTCTCTCTAATGCTTCCATGTTCCCATGCTTCCATTTATTCTTGAAATTTGAAACCGGTGAATTCGACTTGCAACATAACAGGAGGGTTAAACAGGCATGACAATTACACTGAATTTTATGATGTATAACTACATCTCTTTCTTAGATGTCGAGGTTCTGAGGCCATTTGTCTGTACTTTGAGGACATGCTCATTGTAATAATGGATATTGCTGAACTGCAGAATACAGAGCTAATTTATGGTTTGTTTTTCTTTATCTGCGATGTCAAACACTATATCCCTTTTTTTTACATTGAAATAAATCACATCATTGTTTCTATATTCTGGAAATAAACTAGGCCATTAGTGGGTATGCTCCTTTTTTGATTGCACAAGAATTTGATTGATCAAATTTAATTTTAACACACAAATGTGGATGTTACATAAAACGTCCAAAGGATGGCAGCAGCACCATTTCTTAGGTTTTATTTATACAGTCAGTAATTCACTTCATGTAAAAATAGCTATACAAAATTGTATTATTAGTGAACTTATATGGTGGATAAAATTAATATATTAAAACTAATATAGCAAATGTAATCAGCTGGATCAGTAACCAATCAGTTTTTGAACTGATTTTATTATCATATTCAAATAAATGTAATAGTGTATTTAATTAAATATAACATTACCTCAAACATACTTAAATATTCTAATATATAGAAAATTAAAGACATATCTGACATGAAAATGATTGCTCAATTCACTGCAGTCAGGCCTGATTACATTCATACCATTATAATTCCTGTAAAGGTCTTTCTGCACTGAGGGAAACCAGCTTTTGCTGATCATGAAAGGAGTAGAACACTGACATTTAAATATACCCAGAGATGCTATTAAAGGAAAAAATGCTTTTTCAAAAGCATGGCTTTTACGTCATTGTAAGATATTAGTTTGTTCTAACATCCCTTTAGTAGTCGGCATAAAGAATGAAGGGCCATCATCCCTTCATGGTGTCTTGCATGTGGTTAATGGGTTGCTGATGCCCGTTCATCCAATCTGTCTGCCTGCGATTCTCATTAGCGCTCTATCTGAAGAACAAGTTCTTTCATGTTTGTGGGATTAATATGGAATTATCGTAATTGACCGTGAACTGCTTCGATTTTTGGAACTGATTCAAACAGGATTTAGGTCATATTAAGATCAAATGAAATTCTGTTACATCTTTCGTCCTTGCTGTTGATCCTGCAGAGATATAACTGACAAGTCCATACTCAGGAGGTCAAGGCCTATTTTCTTGCCATCTGCAATCATGTGAAATGCAAGTACATCCATTCATTATCTATACCGCTTATCCAGCAGGGTCACCCGGAACCAATTCTATAGTTCTCTAATCTACTGCAGTGCATGTGAGTAAATCTCATGGAAATTACTGATGTTTTGAAATATATTTTAACAAACCAGAATTTTACATTCTTTAATTGAGTGCCTGTAGAGAGAGGTGATGTGATCCAACAAACTACTTGCCATCATAAACCAACACAAAAAAAGTTTTTAAACAACTCCCAATATGTCCAGGACTGGCTGCTCCAGCAAATCCAGTCTGAGAGCAGGCACTCCTAATAAGGAAGGAAGTTATTAAAGAAATTTAATAACAGTTTGCACGAAACTCTTGCAAGTAAAAAATGTTTGAAAAACTTTTTTTCATTAATTAAAACTCAAAAATTTAGGTGTTATCAATCCCTAGGAGCACAGAAAAGCCCATAATGAAAAAAGTGGAAAGTTTTTGGTACTATTTTAAAGTAGTTTAAAGCAGTTACAGGGTAAAGTTTTAGCCTGTGACAACAAGATCAAAAATGGGGCGTTTATGGGAGGGTTCAGAAAATCACTCCTACATGGAGCTTTGCAAAATGCACCTTGAAAATTAGGGCCAGATGATCAAATAAGCAAAATTTAACATTGATCTCAACACCAAACAGTATAACTGAGAGTCAATATAGTTTACCATACAAAAACACTAAATAGTAAAGCTTGGAGGGGATCATACTGAGGTGGTGCTTCTGTAGCAGGGACTGGTGCAATTGTCAAGATGGAAGGAGAAATTGGATGGAGCAAAATTCTGTAAAATTTTTGAGAAGAACTTGCTTCCCTCTCCCAGAAAGTTGTCAACAGGAAGAAGGTTCACCTTCCAACATGACCGGAAGCACACAGCAAAAACCACATCGCATGGCCTAGCCAGAGTCCAGACCTAAACCTATTATAAATATCCGCAATGTCTTTAAGATCACAACCCAGCAGCCATCACCATCCCATTTGACTGAGTTTGAAAAGTTCAGAAAAGAAGTAGAAACAAATATTGCACTGTCTAAAGGTGCAAAGTTTGTAGAGAAGTATCCCAACCGACTCCTGGCTGTAACCCAAGTAAAAGGTAATTCCACAAATTACACAGCGGTGATCCTTTAACCATCTCAGTGAGTGATCATTTATTTATTTATTTATTTTTTACCTGAACTGTTGCTGTTATACCTTTCACTTAGGTGTTATGAGTATAACTGAGTAAAATATTGTCTACAACCAGAAAGCAATTGGACAAATTTGACTACACCTGAGAGACATGATTGCAAAAAGACTTTGCTGTTCAAAACAACATTAGGCAAATACCAGGCCTCTTGGATTTAATGTGCTATATAGAGTTATTTGATACAGTAAAAGTACATGTGAAGAACATTCAGTACATATGAAGAACTCAGTACCATGTACTGTGAAGCATGCTGGTGGAAACATTATGGGTTGAGGTTACTTCACTGTTTTAGGAAATGGGCAGCTTGCAGTCATTTTTAACTTCAATCAAAATCAATCAACTACGAATTTAATAATATACCAAAGAGTGCAATATTAAATTCATAGCTGAATAAATGACTGCAAGCTGCACGGGCCCTGAGGCAGTGAAGCAACTCCAAACCATAACACTTCCACCAGCATGCTTCACAGTTAGTATAAAGCCAGGTGCCCAAAAGTTGAAACAGATGTGGACCTTCCAGCAGGATAATGATCATAAGTACACCAGTACATTCAGCAAGAAATGGTTCAAAAAGAAGAAATAGAGGGTTACAGACCGGCCTAGCTGAACCCTATTGAAATGTTGTGGAAGGATTTAAAAAGAACAGTGAATGCAAAAAAAAAAAAAAAAAAAAAAAACCTTAAACATCTTGCAGCTGAAGAAATTTTGCATAAAAGTGCAGTCAAGAAATTTCAGCAAGCCAACATCAGCGCCTGTTTAGTATTTGTGATATGCAATCACCAATAAGGACTAAGCTTATTGGCGGTGGAGTCACTTCCAGTTTGGCCTGTATTTTCAGCGGATTTAATCTCTTGAAACAAAGCAAATTTGATCAATATTTCTTCAAATCATTTTAAATGTATACATTTTTAGTGGTAACAAATCACAAACAATTCAAGTATTTTATTAAAATATTATTTAATGACTAATAAAAAAAAATCAAATTAACAAAAATATTTGAAAAACAAATTTTAAAGATGGGCAACATAGTGGCTTAGTGGTTAGCCTGGGTTCAATTCTCGGGCTCGGGGCTAGTGTGAATGGTTGTGTGAGTGTGAATGCTTGTATGCGTGTTGTATGCGTGTTGGCCCTGCGATGGCCTGGCGAGCTGTTCAGGGTGTAACCCACCTTCGCCCAGAGTCGGCTGAGATGGGCACCAGCCTCCCCGCGACCCTAGTTAGAATTAAGCGGCTTAGAAAATGAATTAATTTTAAAGATCTTGACTTCTTTCAGAGACTCTAAGGCTTCTCGTTAGTGTTAGTTGTACTGTAAGACACTGTCTACTGTAGAGTTCTAAGGGGAACCTTATTTTTCAGAATTAAGAAAAACCACCTTTAATGATTTTACATTTTAAATGTTTTCAAAGTGTGTTCCATGTGCACGGCAAGCACCTATAGACTCCCTACAAAGGCCACAAAGTTTGTCTAGCAGGAGTAGGCAATCACTTCCACTGTCAGCAGTCACGTATTGACAAAAAAGAAAAAAGATTAGGTGGGAGTTCTTGCAATTATCGGCAACATTGATGTTTTCCCTGCATTTTTGTATAAATGAGCTGTAATTTGCACAACTGCAAGCAGTAGCAGTCAGTGTTTCACCTGTGTTGGTGCAGTCAGCATGACGAGAGCAAACCTGGTACATTAAGCTCATTAGTCATGCTGCTCTGGAGGAAATGGGCCTTTCTAAAAATGCAGAGCAAACCATCCCCATAATAACCTCTCCCATGTGTGATTAGAGTGTGATAGAAAGGGATTGCAATTATAATACAAGTAAAAAACCCTGCACTAATTCATATTTACTTGCAACCTGGTACGTATGCTGTCAACTCAAACTATATTACTGGATGCCTTGATTAAAAGGGTGAAGGGTGTTGGTGGTGATAGCTTCAACCTGTAGTTTGATCCCCTGGGATGTTTTCTGCAGCAAAGAATGGGAGTATTGTGAGCATCCAGGAATAGAAGAAATGAAAAATACAGACAGAGTGCTCAAATGTTTACCCTCCTCCTCCTCATCAATGACTTGAAACACAGGTAAATCCAGGAGCGGCTTCAAGACAGGTCCATGCCAAAATGGGACAAACAGACCACACTTTTTGTTCAATCTGAAGGTTCATTTGAATATTAAATGAAGGTCTTCACCTGTATCTGCCTTATTTGTTTTCCATTATGCTGCTGCCAAATGATTGGCTTAAATAACTCCATGTATGTAAGTATATACAAAGCAAAAAATAAATTGTAGCAGGAACACAAAATTCATGTTTTGGACTGATTATGTCACTGGTAGGTTGTGTTAGACCTACAGAAATAGGATCCGTACTCCTAATCTCTTCAATAGAGGTGTCACTTAAAAGAAAAAAAAAGCATCACAAATATACGGTTGCTTTTTTGAAGGTACTGTTATCCTATATAGTACTGCCTTAGGCACATGCAAAGGAATACTGTAGAACAAAGATGCCTTAAATTTACATAGAAATAATTAATAATTAAATATTTCCACACAAAAAGTTCCATGAATAGCAGTAAACAGTAATAAATTATACAAAGTCAATATTTGGTATGAGAACCCTTTGCTTTAAAACAGCAGCAGTACTATACGTCGTGCTGTGTTACGAGGTAATGAGGTGTAAGTGTTACTGAGCGTCTCACAGAACCAGTCACAGTTCTGCTAGAGATTTTAATGGTCACAGGTGCTTCTTTATATGCATGCAAAACCCAGTAGCTTTTTGTTCAGCTTTGTTTTTGTGTGAAATGTGGTCTCTTTCTTTACTGACATATATAACTTTTTTCCCCCCGTAACAATTAATTTTGTGCTGGAAAACAGTTTGGAAATCTAAGATGTTTTAGTTCTGACTCTAAAATTCAATAGCAAAGTGTAGACTTAAAGGGTGCACAGGAACTTTACATCGCACTATAGGTGCAATTCATACAGCCCCGCAAAATTATTGACGTCCTTTTTGAAAATGAATTACCATTAATATGTGATATGTATTAATATGCATTTATCAGGCATTTCTGTGTGGAGTTTGCATGTTCTCCCTGTGCTTGCATGGGTTTCCTCCAGGTACTCCGGTTTCCTCCCACAGTCCAAAAACATACGCAGTAGGCTAATTGGCTGTTCCAAATCACCCCTAGGTGTGAGTGTGAATGGCTGTATGTGTGTTGCCCCTGCGATGGCCTGGCGAGCTGGTCAGGGTATACCCCGCCTTCCCCCAGAGTCGGCTGAGATGGGCGCCAGTCTCCCGGAATTCTAATTAGGATTACGCGGCTTAGAAAATGGATCACTGTGGACACTGTATACACAGCTGTATTCTTAGAGTTAACTTAGAGACTTTTTATTTAAACACTATTTTGTAAAGGCACCCTGATAATTAATATTTTGTGTAATAAGTCTGGGCTGCATTCAGTGTTCCAGTTCATGCCTTGTTTCTTGGGAAACCCACCTTGGCAAACCCGTGTGTTCACAGAGCTTGCTTTGTACATGCTAAGGCCTCTTAGTGAAAGGAAACTGAAATGCTACAACATACCAAAAGTAAATAAATAAATAAATAAAAAAAAAAAAAAAAAAAAAAAAAAAAGAAACCCAAAAAGCAGAAACAGTTTGAGGAAGGTCCCCATACTCATTTTATGGTCAGACGTACACCAAGTTGTGCAAATTTAGTGGATGTGTATTTTTCCCCCAGATCACATTTTCATAGTGCTGAGAAGCACAATATATATATATATATATATATACACACCAATTTTCCCCCGTGAATTTTTCATTTAAAACTGATTTTTTTTAATGCTGTAATAATGCTGAGTTGAATACGAGTAAGCCTCTGTAGTTGTTGAACAGTATAACTAAGACCATTGAAACTGATATAATAACATAATTTAAATTTGCCTTTACTGAAGGTCTCTTGGCACAGATAAAAAAAAACAAGTCATTGCTCATCCCTCAATCATTTCTTAAGCACAATCTACAAACAGGTAGATAAATATAACAGGAAGCATTCAGTCAGTTGTCAGGCTTTTGTATGCTGGTGCCCACTGGGAGCTGAGAAAGAGCTGAAAGCCTCCGGTGGTAAACAGAAGTCTATATATCAGCAGGCCACTCCTCTGCCATGAAAGAGCAAGAGAAAAGCTGAATCCATCAGCAGCCAGCAAAGCTGCAGGCAGCACAAAGACTACTACCACACACACTCCTCAATGTCTGAATGCACTTTTAAAGTAATAATATCTGATAAAAGCAGCCTCAAAGTATATGAAGTGTATGATACTGTTATTTGTGATTTGTATGAATAGTTTTTAAAGGTCTGTTTTTACAGAAAAAAAAAGTTTTATGCTTGTGTCGGTGATAATCATATCAAAATTGATAAACTTTATCTGTAACATTAGGTAAGAAGCCAGATATAATTTATACGCTCTCTTTGTGTCTCACACAAACACACTTTTTTTTTTCTTTTTTCAAAACTTTTTTTTTTTTTTTTCAAAATTCAAGATCAGTGAAGACATTTCAGGACAAGCAAAGTAAGGAAGATGCGAATGGATCCTGAGCTGTTGATTCTACATTCAGTCTGATAGTCCGTGACTCCCATAGTCCAAATATGCAGGGCCAACATGCCTGATGAAACTGTCCTTCAGTGTTCTGTGGATTACGCTGCTTACGATTGAGGGATGGTGTGTGATTCTGATTGTGTGAGTGTGTGTGGTCTCAGTGCAGGTGTTCAGACATTGTAGTCTGGAGCTTTGCCCTGTGGCTGCCTTAGGTGGATCTGCAAAGTGATGAAAGCCCCAACTGTGACATGGAAGAGGATCTGCCACATGTTACGCAGTTCATACAGGTACATGTTGCACAGGCAGATGAGAGCAAAGGCCAGGAATGACTTGATGTTCCTCCACACTGAGAAGTATGCAAATAAGTAACACTGCACACCGAGGAGAGAAATAGCGTAGTTAGTTTGTGCAGCACAAATGTTTTCACAACATAGCATTGAGCACTACTGATTTATAACTCCTGCAGTTTTACTAGCATCTGTGCTAAAGATGAGCATTAAAAGAGAACAACAATGTGGCTTAGTCATTTCTTAATTTCCCTTAACATATGAAAACATGATTACGTGATGTGAGACGGTCAAGTGTCCACATACTTTGTCTATTTAATGTCACCGAACTAAAAGCACTGTCACACTACATCAGCAGAGGGATTAGGCCTGTGTATGCTCCCTTGCCTTTCACACACATTTCAGTCTATCGACCCTCCCGAAATGACGAGTGCCTCCATCTCCTGCTAGAACAACGCTAACTAATCAATAGTAGCTTGGGAGGATTCGCAGTGGTACTCTACACCACTGATTTAAAGAGAGGGGCATTTTAACGATCACAGCTGCTGGAGTCCTTGTCCCAAGTCCAGCTCACATGCCACCTGTATGGAGGAGCTAAGCAGTTCTAAGCCATCTTTTTCCTGGGTACAATCTTGCTTTTGCAGCAAAAAACCAAATGCCATTGAATTATTTCCACCACATCAGCACTGATGCTGCCTTTTTTCTAAGAATGGGGTGAAAGCAGCTGCTCTCCACTCCATGCTGATAGAAATGGATGTTGTAAGTCACTCAAGCACTTGATGGACGACTCTCACTTACCTGATATAGACAGGCAGCTGTTCCCAGGAAAAAGGCAATTACATAATTAAAGTCTTCGTCCTCATTCTGCCGATGGAGCAGAAAAAAAAGGAAACACGGTACCGCATTAAAGAATTATCCAGCATAAACTAATTACACACAGAAATCCTCTGTTAGATTAATTAAGCTACTGTAGATGGCTAGCTGGAGCTGCAAGTCTTAGTTTTTGCTGTGTTTTACAAAACAACTATTACCAAAGATGAGCATCAGGAAAGTTTACCTGCAGTATGCTCTCTATGGCATGGACTCCACGTAGTACATTGAGCACACCGCACAGAATGCTTAAGACACAAGCCACTATGCCTGGCAAGGTGACAGGATCCAACATCTGATGAGGAGCTGCAAGTCAATAACAGCACACACGCGCACACACACACACATTATAGATATAGAAAGACCAACATAAATAAATGTGTGTGTGTATATATATATATATATCTTTCTCTCTCTCTACTTCGATGAAGTGTCCTATGGAAAATCGACTCAGGATTTTATATATATATAGAGATAGAGAGACAGACAGACAGAGAGAGAGAGAGAGAGAGAGTGAGAGAGAGAGAGAGTGACAGAGAGAGAGAGAGAGAGAGAGAGAGTGTGTGCGCGTGTGCATGTGACAGAGAGAGAGCGAGAAAGAGAGAGATTTTCAAAATAGTTAAAACTTCTGTGCCAGAACAAAGCAAAACTTTCACAGGCAATAATCAAACTGAATGAAATTCTAATGCTCATGATGTATAGTGAGCCCATTATATTCGGGTAATGAACTCGACACTGAAAATGCTTTAGGTTTTTAAATTCACTGATCAGAGGGTAAATGGTAAAATTTTAAATGCCAGAGCAATACCACAGCTGGAGCTGTAAACTAAATCTTAAAGCACCCAACCATGTCACATAACAGATCACAGCTTTATATCATTCTTAAACCCTTCTATTCATACCAGAGAAAATCCCACTGTGAAATGACCTTCATTCATACATTCTGATCTCAATTATCCTAAAAATAATGTGCTGAGCATGTTATTTATAGTTATGTTTTCAATAAAAGGGAGCAAACACTAAGTGGTTTGTACCTATGCCTTTATATTTGGAGGTGGTGCTGTGGGAGAAGCCATTGATCAAGCTCAGATCTTCAGGAGAGAGCTGGTATGGGGGCCGTAGCTTGATCTCTGTCTGCATATCAGCCAGATTGATCTTTGTGGAAAGAGAACGTGGGCTGTTGTATCGCTGCTTGGTCTTCTGAATGAAGTTATCTATCATAAACACCAAATACAGCAAAGAGATAAATTGTTTCATATACAGGAGAGCAGCTCTTTGGCAGTACAGTATGTTTCAGCCTGTAACAATTTAAAGACATGAACACACGCACGCAAGCACCTGTTCATCTGAGTAAATATATAATTTGTACATTTATTCTTCCTCTATTTATTTTCCCCATCTTTTTATGGCAATTTAAATAAAATATCTTTGACAACTTTATAAATACTGTCATGGTCATGTTAAAAATGTCTTTTAATGTAATGACATACAATTTATAACCTACACATAATCTCACACTCTTTTCATTCTGCTCTATTGATTCAGAGTCAGTATCTAATATGTACTGCACCAGTGATCCCTTTCCCCCCTTTATGTCTTTAATCACCTCCCGTCTGCACTAATACTACTGCTCACCGACTAATAAAGCAGTCTTGTATCCAAACATTCATATCCTGATGATACATGTCACGATACACGATTTTCTGTAAACTCAAAGAATAAACAAATTAACAAAAATATTTATTCCCTGAGAAATTTCCAGCTAATATAGTTTAATTTCATATCAGCACCTGTTTCATGGCAAGAAGTGTATTGGATAAATAAAGAGATAAAGATAATTCAAAGACACACATGATTAAAATACTAAGGGAAAAAAAAAAGATTATATATATATA
>JAOUQZ010000047.1:9045115-9056770 GCA_028564935.1 Neosilurus hyrtlii
GACTCCGGCATGACTAACTATGGCAGCATAACTAAAAAGAGAGAAACCAGAAGAAAGGCAGACATGAGGGCACCCTGCAATGTTGGGCAATCAGCCACATACACATACATATGCACATACATATACACATGCTATTTAGGTGCCACCATAATATATGTACATATAATGTAATAATTTAATTTGATTTGTTTGTTGCATTATGTCATGATGGTAAAATGTTCAGCTATTGAAATTTTTTTTAAATAAATAAATACATAGATGAGAAAATAAATAGGCAAACAAGCAAACCAGGGTAAAGATGCCTTGAGTGTAGTGATTCCATTATTTTTGCCATGGATTGTAGATCCTCTGATGAACGAAGCGCATCCATCTGACTGTTATCTTGACTTATAGCAAGTGTGGAAAATCTTTAATTCTCCCCAACCATTTTTAAGGTATTTCAGTTCTCTTTTACCAAGCAACTTGTCTCTGTGACTTTGTTTACTGAACACTCCTGTGAGCAATTAATTTTGTAAGACAGACAAAAAAAAAGCTACATTTTGAAAAAAGGCCCATCATCAGTCAAGGCAATATGACAAAACATAGAGGAAAAAGTAATAAGAAAATTGGAAAAGTTTCAGAGCTTTCACACAACACTGCTTTCAACTCTGCTAAATGCAAACACACAGTAGCAGTGTGGTTAGGAAATAGACAGCAGTGAAAAATAGTGAACTAGACCAGACTAGACTACTGTACATGATATATCCAAAAGTATATGGACCCATGGCCATAACCTTTCCCAAATGTTGCCATAAAGTTGGATGCACACAATAGCTAATTACCCTTGTATGCTGTAGCATAAATATATTTCTCTTCACTGGATTTAAGTGGCCTAAAACTAAATCCCACTGAACCCCACTGAGATGAACTGAAATGCAAATTGTAGACCAGGCCTCCTCACGCAAAATTAGTGCCTGATTTCACTAATGCTTTTGTGATTGAATGCTAAAATCTCAACACTCACATTCCAAAATCTAGAAGAAAGCCTTCCCAGAACAGTCAGGTGATTACAGGAGAACAGCAAAAGGAGACTAAATCTTGTAAGGTGTCCCAAACTTTAAGTCATATAGTACATGTGCCAGCATTTCACATTGTCTTTTGTGCAAATACCGAAACTACACAGAAAACCTGGTAATTACAGGCTTCATCTGTATATATGTTCTGATTACAGGCAGCCTTGTGGGATCACACACTTATTCCATCTGCTGGATGATGACAGCATCTCACATCCTCAAGATTGAGCCCCTTTTCCTGCAGCAGAACTCAGTGACCCAGTCCAATTACTGTACTGTCCAATTACAGTCACTATCTGACCCTTATCGTTCACATATCTTGATGATTTTTCTTTCCGATTTCAACTCATTCTGACTTCTTCTCTCCTTTTGCACAGACGGCTTCCGAACATAGGAGTGCATGTAGCTGAGAGGGAACAATCAGCTCCTACACTTTCCTCCTTGTAATTTTGATGGAGGAGGTACCTAGGCTCACTCTCAAAGGCATTAATCAGATGTTCTCAGCAGACATTACATGCATTTCACCAGCTGGAATAACTCTAAGAAAAGCAACACATTTGGCTTGTAGTGACTCATGCTTTCGTCAGGTAAACTATTTTGAGGATCTTGTCCAGCATGTTCGTGTGCGCGCTTGCACACACACACACACACACTTTATATACATATTTGATAGTTTCCTTTAAGCTGAAATGGGAAAAAAATACACTGACATAAGTCATTTAAAATTATATCCTCTTAGGAACATAAATATACAAATTAATACATGCAAGTTCGCAGGTTGAGGCTTGGAAACATCATGCTACAATAAAATGAAACCAGCTTAAAACCTGAAGGTACTGAATAACCAGGTTTCCTATAATTTTTTTTCTTCCCCGATACCAAAGACATATTCCCTGACTACAATGCAAGGATTCCTTTTAAAATTGGGAAAGAGTTGTTCTGGGAGGAATTTTTTTCACGCATTAATTGGCATCAGAGTATGCTGACCTGAAACCTAGTAAATATGTGCTGGCAAAGACTTTATGAAATGGTTCAACACTCCTGTTTGTCAATACATGATCTCAGTGAAGAAAGAATGCAGCTCTAGAGAGAAATGATTGTTGTGATGTCAGATAAAGTTGCTGGGACAACTCCATGAAGATTCTGGGACATACTCAATATTAAAGGTAGTCTACAATAGTTCTGATTGTGTTTTTATCCCTTTATGTAATATGTACCTATAATTCGATTTTGCCAGTTCAAGTTAATTAGGGTGAAGACAGCATCAAAGAAATGACACACGACCACTTTAATATTAAAATCAATGTAGATAGGGACAGTGGCGGCTTAGTGGTAAAGGGTAAATGGGTTTTAGTGGTAAATGGGTTACTGATCCGAAGGTCAGCGGTTCAATCCCTACTATCACCACCGTTGGGCCCTTGAGCAAGGCCCTTAACCTTCTATTGCTCAGTTGTATAAAAATGATAATTGTAAGTCGCTCTGGATAAGAGAGTCTGCCAAATGCTGTAAATGTAAAAGTGATGCTTATTCAAAAGTTCTGTATTTAATTTTTTGCTTGACAAAATATTGATCAAATTCTGGCAAAGTTATAGAAGACTACTTAGACGTCTTGGAAAGTAGGTCTTTTTATTTTGCATTGTGTTTACTCACTGGGCCAAAACTGTACATATGGCTGGGTGCATAAATCAGAGACAGGTGAAAGTGACTTCTTGGCATCAATGTGACATGGAGACCTTTGGGATAGAATAAAGCAGGATTTCCTTCAACAGACAAATATATAAGTACAGAAAAGTGTGGATCACGAAAGGAGAGAAAACTGATACACTGGGTAATAGTTTGTAGGGTAAGAGATACAGTAAGCATTATTTCAATGGCTCCGTTCTGTTGATACACAAATAACACAAAATAAGTATTAAATACTTAGACAAAAGGTAAAACAAACCGCCTTAACCTTCTGTCTACTGTTGCAGTAAAATTGATTGACAATGATGTAAATGTAGCACTTGTGACCCATGCCCATTCTGCTTTCCTTGGCTCAACAGACTTAATACTTTCTGCCTAAGGTTGCCAACACATTTCAAACCAAATCCTGCCATGAACAAACAAATCTCCCATGGACAAATGTAAACAATTCAGAATTCAGAAACCCAAGCTCCAAGTACCCAGCTAAGATGTGTTCTGCTATCCCTGAGAACTTTATTCAGAATGAAAAGAATCAATACTTGAATAATAAAACTTGTTTAGCTACAGTTAAGCTCATTAAATATATACTACCTTGATGAGGGAGTTCCCAACACAGTAGCAAAGTTGCCTCAGAGAGTATAATACAATGGTCCTGATTTGATGCATGAACAACACTGTTTCTTAAACCTCCAAGGAGACACTAGTGAGACAAAGGAATGCTACTTAAGAACTACTCAAACTATAGCTGTCATTATTACAAATAGGAGATTGTTTGTTCTGTATTATGGGAAAACAACAAGATGAGAGGTACTTAAAATCATTTCTTTTAAAAGGGTAGAAGATGAATATTACAGAAGTGTTGCATAATATGGAACTGAAGGCTGAAGGCTGCCGTTCAAAGAACTTGCTCTCTTTGTTAAGATAAATGACCGGCTAAGAAAAGAAGCGAGGAGCCTCAGTAATATGTTAATATTAAATGTCCTTGCACCAGTCCAGATCTTTATGAAAAAGAAACATTTGTAATTCTTCATTCCCAGCATTGGGTCTAAGATCTATCATAAAACCCGAATGTCAGCTATGAATGCAGTGTACGATAATGCATCACTTTGGATGTGCACTGCGTTGTTGGATTGTAAGTGAGCTATCAGCCATTCGATAGTAAAGTGAAAATATGGAAATAGATTATCAGGAATAAACAGTAGCTAAAAATACTTCAACAAAGCTGGGAATCAGTTTATCCTTAGGTGCTAAATTATACTTTTGGTATCTTTCATTTTTTATTTTCCTACAGCAGACAATCAAACATAAGACAAGGAACAAAGAAGCTGCTAGCTTCAACACAATTTCTTCTCAGCTCTGTTGTATTTTGGCCCCATTAAATCTTTGAAATAGTCCTGGGTGCACTGCACCACTTGAATAAAACATATTCAAACATTTAAGGCCACAGATTTGAGCTACATGATCCTGTTCTTCTAATGTCTTTCTAGCCAGAGTATCTCAATTTTCATACAAAAATACTCATACATGTGTTTGTATACATTATGGAACCTTTTTACAAATTCGGTAATGGCAATAACAAGGGAGAGTGTCAGTGTCGAAGAGAGCTTTGGGTGACTTATGTAAAGTTGCTGAAGTGTCCGCTTCACCCAGAAGCCACCAGTCACTAAGAGCTGCAGAGTGAGTGTTCAGTATTGCATAGATTTACTATGTAGTATAATTAACTGTCACAGTATTTGGGAACAATTTGCCTCATCACAAAATGTCTATGAAAAAGCAAAGCCAAGTCTCGAGTGGTCTTGCAGCTGAACATTGGTATTACAAACATAAGGCTGTATAAAAATATCCTCTCTTTAAGCTGAGGTTTTCATATGGGTGGCATCAGTGCTAGAAGGTCCCTGCCCAGTCACAGTGCAATGACAGGCTCCTCCCCTGTTTACGGCCACACCCACACTCTTAGAGCTCCTCCTTTCGCTTTCCCACTTTCTCTTGGTCCCGCCCTCTTAGGCTTCGCATGAAACCTGTGAAACCAGCTTCCTGTGAACAGCAAGCATAGATAATATAACAAAAATTGGAATAAATTACAATTCTATGAAATCAATACGAGTTTGGGAGGAATAAATGCATCTATTCAAATGAAGTGACTCACCCCTCTCTCCCCATTGTATTTTTCACTGAATTTGCCATAATTGTAGTAGTTAAAGGTTGGATAGCCTTCTACACCTTCCTGCTTACACAACTCATGGTTCTGGCCTTTGGTGCAATCCACAGCGGCATACACAATCTGAAATGTGACAAAATCAGAACTGAATATCTATTCAAACACTGTCCGCTCCTTATCTAAACAATACCGTTATTCACACTAACTAAACAGCATGTGTGTACATGCTGGTGCAAAGACTGCTCTTGACATGGTGTAACATTATACTGTGTGTCCATAGAGCAACTGTTTACTTATCCTAATCCCAAAAGACCATAAGATGCTTGTGCTCAGGCAATGACTTACTGTGTGCCCAGGGAGGGAATTGTTTTATCAAACACATGAACCAGTATATCACAACGAGGATAACATCATCCATGATAATCTACTAATAAACACTATATGGCTAAAATTATGTGGAAACTACTCTATTACACCCGTGTGTGTGCTTTTAAAATTTTTCTAATTTGAAAGTACACAATAGTATAGAATATCTAAGATTTTTTTTCAGTGAAACAAAAAGGCCCAAACATGTTCCAGCCTTACAATGCCCCTGTACACATAGTGAGGTAAATAAAGATAGGCTTTTCCAGAAGGGAAAATTTCCCTGGGCTGCACAGGGCTCTGACCTCAACCTCACTCACCATCTTCTAAATAAATGGGAAAGGCCAAACCTGCACACTCGGCAGATCTATTGCCCAACATCAATTTCTGACTTTACTAATGTTCTTTTCGCTAAATCCCCACAGCTACACTCCACTCCACTGTCCACTCAAAATGTAGCATAAAACCTTCCTGGATAAGTGAAGACTGTTATGGTAGCAAAGGTGCAACACTTTTTGAAATGGAGAGTTCAACAAGCATATACAATTGAAATGATCATGTCTCCATATAGAGTACATTTTGCCGATACATTGTATTTAATAACTATTTTAGTAGTCAAACTAATAGTGCCAGTACTCACTAGTGCATCAGAGTCAAAGCTGGTTTTAAAATAGGAATTGTGAGCTCATAATATACAGGCGAATTTACACTGAGGCAAAAATACATGTGTGGCAACGAAATGGGTTAGATACACACATAGTTTTAGTAATTGGTAGGAACTGTTTGCTCTATCTTTGGGAGAAGTTCCAATCCTGGAGATGTTACAGCCATTCGTGCCCGGAAATCCCAGAGTTGGAATTCAAGATCTAACCCTGTGGAGTGTAGAGATGGTATCACACACTGCTTTAGTGAACATACACAGTAGAGTGACAGTAATGAATTGTGTCTGTGTACTCCTGTATGAACTGTGCACAAGTAGTATTTAGTGTGTTTAGCTGTTCTCTAGCATGACCGTCTAGAATTCAAACTCTTTGGTGCCAGGTGACCATAAAAAAAAATGGTGTATAATAATTATTTTGATAATTTTAATAATCATCATCATCATCATTATTGGTATTATTATTACTATTATCATTATTATTAGTTATTGGCAAAACATAACAGTGATATGTAAAAATGCTTCTTGAACAATATTTTGCCTTTGTCTTCTGCACTGGAAAAAGTATGAGCATGTTTTATTCTGCTAACCATGTAAAATGTTAAATTAGTCAAACAGAAAATACACAGAGGCAAAGCCTGGGGCAGAGTTATTAAACATTTATAGTCACAGCAAGCAGACCTGACAGGGTGAAATCCCCATTGTCTTAATAATGTAATCAGCCGGCTCAAATTACAACATGTGCATCCTCATTCAGAAAATAAATGCACAGAAAGGACACTGGGGAAAAACACTATACAAATCATGCTTTTTTACATGGGATAAGCAAGCTCAGAATGGGCGGATCCTCCTAAATTCCTGGTTTCCTGGATGAACGCCCTGAGATGGCCGGGCGAGCTGTACAAGGTGTACTCTGCCCTCGCCCAGAGTCGGCTGAGATGGACGCCAGCCTCCCCGCGACCCTAATTAAGATTAATCAGTTCAGAAAATGAATGAATGGAGTTAAGAACATCCTGTTTCTGGTCGAATGATGCACCAGACATGGACATTATTACAGAAATGGGACAACGGCTCCTTCATCAGTATACGAACTTAGTAAAGGCGTAGACACCTTTTAGAGGAAATGCTATTTTAAATATTGTTCAGCCAATTCTGCCACTGATTCTCATACACTTGCATTAAGACTGGTTAAAGGCAGCAGTAGAAGAGAGGAAACTCTCTCACGGACTGGCAACGGTTTCGTCAGGTAGCCCTGGTAAGAAAAATCATTAATGAAGGATCTTGTTATCCACATCAGACACTAACGATCAGCTATACGAAAAGCAAGAGCCATAGTATAAGGCTAATTAAACAGCCTGACACAGCTTGGTATACAGCAGGCTCATTACTATTGCAACAAAGAGTCTTTGAAAGAAGTAAGCCACAGACCTCTGTGTGTTCGTTCATATTCAGTTCAATCAGTGAATTAAAATCCAGGGAACGAACAAAGCTTTACTCATTAAATCCAGCTTTTTTTTCCCACCATAGGAGCTTGTGTTTAACTGGGCCACTTACACTTGTTTGCTTGCTATAAACAACACAATGTACCATCAGAGTACACCAAGATGCTGCATTATAAATCAGAAGAATGGAAAGTCAGGCACTTGGCTGTTATCTGCACACTTACCACACATACTAATGCACAGTCTAACAGAGAGACAGGCAGTACTAAAAGATAAAGGATGAACTCTGATGGGGGCGACCAAGGAAAGAATATATGGTAGCAAACAAAGTAGGAATGAAGGTTTTTCCAAACAATCTTGCCATTATTCTGAATTTAATTAAGAAAATGTAATTAAATCTTATTCCTCCATGATCGAGTCCTCCAGATGCTCTGTAACGGCATACAGCTCCATTGATAAAGGAATAGTCTTGGCACTTTTTCCATATTAAATCAACAGGCTGCCAGATGCGCTTACCAGACATCCATGTCATCAATTTAAACTCAGAGGACCAGCGCATGAAGCTTTTTTCTATACATTTTCTATACACGGTCACACATATTGTTTCCTACAAGACTCACGGTATGAGTGAGTTCGGTTAGGGCGTTAGCAGGAATTCTGAGGAAAAGCAGCCAGCTCCCTTGGCAAAGAGACCTTCCAAATACTACTCATTCGAATAATGATCGTGTGCAAGTTCAAATTTAAGAGCTATTAGAAGGTTCAAAAGGCCTGACATCATGCATGATGCATTTTTGCCATTTGCTAGCAATAATTTAACATCTTGGTTTGGTGGCTAGTGATGAATGTTTGCAGTTATAGTCACAAACTATACTCTGAGGTATTTCAGAGGTGAGTCAGCTATTTGGAATGATCATGAAGACACATGCTGGACGGTGCACATACAGAGAATAAGGAACAAAAAAAAATGGCTTCATGCTGAATTAAAGAGCTCAGTAGGGAGTTAAAAGAGAATAACAGCACTGTGCTTCAAGATAAACACATGGGAAGCAGATTCATATACACTGCATGTACTTCATGCTACTGATCCCATTTCGAAGAAATGGGGAACTAAAGGGCAGCATGAGAATGTGAAGGTCAGAGGGTAACGGATAAAGCCCTTCCGGTAAAATCCCAGATTAACGATGGAGTGTGTCTGATTATGGTCACTGACAAAAAAGAAGGGGCCGAATACAGGACTGATACTGAAACAAGCAACTGGAGAAAAAAAATCTCTTTTATGAGGTTTTGTCTCACCTTGCGGTCCTCTTTGAAAGTCTCAGCAGCTGTAATGAAGTGGGGGACGGCATTCTTACAGTGCGGGCACCCTGCAGAAAAAAGCATTTCATCTCAGCCAACTGAAGTGAAAACAGAGAAAAACATTCTTAATAAGAATGATTGACATAAAAAGTCAAGAGTGTGTCCACAGAAAAATAAGAGAGATGGAAAAAAAACAAGCATGACAGGGGTTTAAAAGAGATCCGCAGCATCCTCGAAAAAACCTAAATCCCTCAAATACTCAGCACGTACAGTTCATAAGTGCTTTATGTGAGCAATAAAACAAAACAAGATGAGTTATTAGGGAAACTAATCAACGATTCTTTAATGTGATGTGGTATAACCCCATAATTGGTTATTTTTCTACAG
Organism: Neosilurus hyrtlii; assembly: GCA_028564935.1. Taxonomy (NCBI): domain Eukaryota; kingdom Metazoa; phylum Chordata; class Actinopteri; order Siluriformes; family Plotosidae; genus Neosilurus; species Neosilurus hyrtlii. Next base: position 9,054,155 of record JAOUQZ010000047.1, read on the forward strand.
CAACATGCCCTGAAGTGTTTTATACCATTTAACCACAGCAATTTACACATGCTTACAGTTTTTAAACTCAATAATTATTTTAATAATTTCTGGCCATCTCCAGATGATAGTACAAACATTTTTCTGTTGTGCCACTTAGGAGCCATAGTTACATTAATTGTCATGGAACGTCCACTTTCAAGTGATTTCCTGTTCTAACTAATAAATGTTATTAATATAACTGACATTTGAATGATAAAGTACTGATAACATTAGAGCAACTTTGAATATTCAGTCCAGAATCAGGGATCAATCAAACATCTGGAGAACAAGCTACGGCTGGACTTCAAATAAAGCAGGATTTTCCTCCCCTCTCTAAGTTATGAAAACTTTATCAGCTTTAATGCTAACTATTACAAAGTGCTAACACTTCCATAAATGCTAAATACACTCCGCACAGAAAGCAATACCATATCACAGATTACAGATTTTTATTTGTAGAAATGTAATCTATTCTTGTGTGACGTCAGCCATAAAGGTTTCTGCGTATTCCCTTTTATTATAGAAATAATAACGTGGTAGCACGGTGGTGTAGTGGTTAGCATGTCCGCCTCACTGCAAGAAGGTCACAGACTCAGTGAGGGTGTTTCTGTGTGGAGTTTGCATGTTCTCCCTGTGCTTGCATAGGTTTCCTGCCAGTTTCCTCCCGCAGTCAAAACACATGCACACATTAGGCTAATTAGCTGTTCCAAATTGCCCAATCGGTGGGAGTGTGAATGGTTTTGTGTGTGTGCTGGCCCTGCAATGGACCAGTGGGCTGTTCACGGTGTACCCTGCCTTTGTCCAGAGTTGGCGGAGATATACTCCTTGTGACTTTATTAGATTAAGCGGTTTGGAAAATGAATGAATGATACAATTAGAATAATGCAGGCAGCACAAACAGAACTGCTGGTAGAGAAAAATAAATAAATAAATAAAATTAACATTATCTGACCAATCAGATCAAGAGTTTATCAGCTCTATGGTATAAATGGCATTAGACCCCACTGTAATCTGGATTCTCAGATTAAAGCCGTTACAGTAAAGGAGCCTAGTTTCACATACCAGTGAACTTAAACAGCACCTGATGGTAAACTAATGACGCTTAGAGTTCCAAACAAAGGCCTGCTTGTGTGCACAACGTGGGTTCCTAATTTCCAAAGCCCAGCAGCTATTAGAATAATGATGCATAAATCTGCTGAACCTCCTATGTGTTCTAATATCACACAAATATTATACTAGAGGCAGAGAAAGTTTCCAAAGCCCCAGAACTGTGTCAGGTCTACTTGACACTGCATTTTCATCCACAGCCCTCAAACGCTCAAAATAAGAGTCTGGAGAGCACTTCAAGTAATATAGTAAACACCGAAAGGAAATCTTCTGTCTGTATATATAATTTCCCTTTAATAAGGCTACTCAGGATTTCACAGTACAAAGGGCCTTCCTTCTCGATCTCTCTGCCTTGATCATCCCTATTTAAGGAGGAAGGCAGTTGTCTCTTCCAGTCTCACAGGAAATGCAGAGATCTGCCTGCTCATACCTATCAGTACAGTATAAATGCAATATAATGACAACAGATCAAATTTTCAAAACGCGCACTTTAGAGTCACCGAGTTTATGATGCTGAATTTTAAATGCTGTTCTACTGAGCATTTCATATTTAATAAATCTCTTTTAGGACATATTACATTTGCTCACTAATTACAGATGTATATGAAAATAAAGAATGATATAAATAACAAATTTGTTATTTGAGTGACAAGTAAAAAGTTGATTACATTAGATACAGAATTAAACTAATATACATATATATATACACATAAAAAAATTATATTTTATATATATATATATATATATATATATATATATAGAGAGAGTATGTGGGAACAAAATAACTGTACTACAATTTCATCCCGACAAGCCTGTTTTGTGGTTGCCCACTCATCAGGGGATTTATTACACACACACACGCACACACAGGTATATATACACAGTCATGTAAAAAAATTAGGACCCCCATTAAAGTGTGTATTTTGGTAAAAATGATGGATATATAGAAAATTAATCTCAATTTTAACAATACTGAGAAGTTTAAATAATACAACTAAGCAATTAAAACTGAAGAAAAGAGTTTTCAAGATCTTTTCTGAAATGTAATCCTACAAAACACACATTATAAATGAGGAATATGTTAGGACACCCCCACATTCATTAGCACTTAAAATAGCTCAGCTCACACACAGGTGTATCACATCAGGTGCACATGATTAGAATTTTGAATAAGGTTTGCCCTGTTTAAACATCAGACATTTAGTTTGGTGTGTTCCTGAGTGTTGAAGTGAGAGTAAGCACCATGGTGAGAGCAAAGAAAGAAAATTGTTGCAGCTTATCAGTCTGGAAAAGGATTGAAAAATATCTCAAAAGATTTTGAAATTAGCCATTCCACTGTCTGGAAAATAGTCAACAAGTGGAGGGCTTTCAAAACAACTGCTAACATGTCCAGGTCTGGTCGTCCTAGCAAGTTCAACCCGAGAGAAGAAAGCAAGATGCTAAAAGAGGTCTCCAAAAACCCTAAAATTTCATCACGGGATCTACAGC
>JAOUQZ010000047.1:9070759-9100325 GCA_028564935.1 Neosilurus hyrtlii
TTATAAGTAAAAAAAAAAAAAAAAAAAAAAAAAAACGCTATAGTGATATGGGTAAAATCTTGAGAAGCTTTAACACAAGAGGTCAAAGATGTTTATATAGTCACTAAAGCCATCTTAAACTGAGTGCTAAAAAAATAAAATGGCAATAGCTTAAGTGTTTATATCCAGCTGCCTGCTGCTCAGGGCCAGTACACGCCATAAGACGTGGTACAAGGCATGTCTAGTAAGTCATGTTCAAGTCAAATCAATTGAACTCGGCATTAAGAATCCATACTGAATCCTTCACTAACCCTATTTAAGAGCCAAGCAACACTGAAGCCGATAGTTCAGAGTGCAAACGACTATGACAGAAACTGAATAAAAGCAACGTCTGGAGTCACTTAGCTCCTGGAGTCTCATTACCGTTGGTGCTGAGCGATCGTTAGTCTGTGACTCCCCTCAGGGCAATAGCTAATGGCTCGTTGAAAACGGATTGGGCGGAGAGAGGCGTTTAATTAGCCCTTCCATAATTAAAATGGCACACGTTTAGCATTGAATGAGCAAGTGTCTAACACTGAAAGAAAGAAGATATCGCTGGCCACACAGTGATAAAATGAGATGCAGCATCAAGTAAAATAACTTTTGCACAAGACACTTCCACATGTGGTGGTGAAAACAACAATTCCCATTTGAATGCTGGGTTTTCTAAGAATTCATTAGATAACACATGCTTTGTTTAGGGTGAAATACGTAAAGGCAGAAATTTTAAGACGGGACACACTGTTTGATGATTATTGCTCATGCTGAGCCACATAGACCTCACTTCCTTCACAGAGAAACTTTCTTCCCTCTCATTAATTGATCAAGGCTTTTGCGGACTCTTGATGGAAATGAAGACAGGGAGATGTTCTTAGTGGAATCTACTCACTAAACAACCCTCATACTCTCCATTACTTGTTTACTGGGGAATGTTCTGCACTAGATCAAGCTGAGTTCACATCACAGCTTCAGACTTAGCTAAAGCTAGTGGTCTCTTTCTTTAAATCTCCAGTTACATTTCTGAGATTACCTTATTATTATTTTACAGAGGTTCCAATACCAATAACAAGAAAATACTAGCAGGCAAAGATGGGGGGAAAAAAAAACAGAAAACCCTAAAAAGTATCAGAGACTGAAGGCTATTTTTCCTTACAAGCGCATCAAGCAACAGTTCAAAGATGGCAAGTCAAAAAGTCCACACTGAATTTAAAAAAGTTAGTTAGTTTTATTTATTTCAAGTGCATACATCAGTTACGCACTACATTAACACTATTTTTTTTCGATATTCACCATCATTCGATCATGCATCTAAATATTTCCAAGGCCCTGAATGAACACCCCATGTCATCAGTACAACTGAACATCGAATCCAGGTTGCTGGCATCCAGTAACAGCCACATTGCCCCTGCAATATTAGGGCAGAACCCTCGCTAGATATCATAAAGTAACTCATTCACATTAATATTACAGGAATGGATCACACTTACTCCACACTATTCAATGTAAGCATTTCAAAATGGTTTAAATTTAGTTTAAGGAATGAAATCACAATGACAGCTGCAATGATGTACTTCCCTCTTTCTTACAATACCCCAACTTTCTACTGAAAGTTTTACTGTATAAGTTTTACAGTATTACTATTATCTGAGTGTAGAGTATGGATTTGATAGGTGACCAATTATTCTACAAAATCTGACTGACTGCATATTCTACTGGCTTCTTAATAACAAGCAAAAAGAGTCCAAAAGAGGCTAAATAAAACTGGCACTAAAAAACAGAAACATAACAAATCTAACAATGTAGACATAACTGCTCCTTACAGCTGCCGAAAGGTTTCTCTGATAGCAATTTATGATAGAAAGCTCCATCTAAGTGTTGACGTATGTGTCTAGGATGCAGCGTCTTTGGTGACCATACTCTACGTGGTTATTTTAACAGTAGATGACGTGCGAATCACAATCAATCATCAGAAATCAGCCATGGTGTTTCCCACAAAACTAAAGTGCTCTCCTAACTTACACTACTTATCATCTGGGCATCATCTCAGAATGGCGAATCCTAGCTGACAATTGTAACAAAACATTTACATTAAATCTTTGGGCTGTAGTTTGTGTCTAGACATGGAGTAGTTATTTTAAAAACTACAAACAGATGGAGGCTGGGTAAATATTTATTGTCATAGCAGAGCTGTAAGTGTGACAGTATAACATATAAAGCAAGGACTGTAAAGCATATCAGAAAATATAAACATGCAGATTGTACAGCACCACTTTCAGTACAATCCTATACAACACAGGGAAGATTTTAAACAATGGACAGCTTTTTTTTGCTAATGCAAACCGCTCAATCCTACTTGGGTTGCAGGAAGGCTGGTGCTTCTTTCAGCTGACACTGTGTGAAGGTGGTGTACACCCTGAACAACCAAGGAGCAATCTGGAACAGCCAATTATCTTAACATGCATGTCTTTGGACTGTGGGAGAAAACTGGAGTACCCAGAGGAAACCCACTAAAGCTTGGAGAGGACATGCAAACCAAAAACAGAAATGCCAAAGCCTGGAACCAAATCCAGGACCTTCTAGTTGTGAGACGGATGTGTTAATCGTACTGTGCCACCGTGCCGCCCTGCTGCATGCACTAGGACTTGTGTACAAAACACAATACCACAACATTTTATTACTTACATTTATAGGTACACTTTCCTCGACTGTTAATGTTGCTATGGTGACATTAGGTGTTCTGAGCTACCTGAGCGATTCTGAGTGTTTTCTTTTCTGTGCAGCCAACCCTTGATAGACGCTTATTAAGCTCTTTAATACCACATCAAGTATAAAATTCACTGCCATGTTTGCAGATGTTTAAATGTGCTCTTCCTAAACTGCTGTCATCAGTATGTGAACAAGAGCACAGTTGCTATTACACTTTAGCTCTGGTCCCCCACTGCAAGTGTCCTTCAAATTATTAATATTTTATTACCATCAAAGCCCTGAACACTTTAGTGCCTGGCAAATTTCTAGTGGCTTATTCTGATATTACTTTCTCATCCTACCTGGTTTTCCTTCTAACCCAGGGGTCACCTTGCACTGGCCTGAAACAGATTCCCTGGCCTGGATAAGTGATTACATTTTTCAATATTTCAAATATATATATTTCTTAAACTTATACCTGCATTTCATACATACATTTTCCCTCTAAATTTTCAAACACTATTGTATTGTATGATATGTAATGATAATGTAATTTTACATCTTACTCTTATATCTTATGAAGTTCTTCTATTATTATTATTATTATTACTACTTCTTCTATTATTATTATTATTACTATTATTACTACTTCTATTATTATTATTATTACTATTATTACTTCTTCTATTATTATTATTATTACTATTATTACTACTTCTATTATTATTATCCCTCAGGTACAGAATGAAGAACATTACCACTGGACTCATACAGCATGCAGAAATGACTTGAAGACTTCACAGGTTCATGCCTACATAACAGCATAATAAAATATTAAAGACAAACTCACTCAAAGTAGCAGAAGGTTGGGTAGCCTTTGACGTCAAACTCTTGCTTAAGACCATCAAACTCTGCTGGATGGACATTCATCCCTGCCAAAACCTGCAACCAGAGGAACAAACGATCATCCCAAAAAAAATTTTTTTTTTAAATTAATTAATTAATAATAATTGTTGTGTGTGTGTTTTTTTTAGGGGGGCTCTAAGAAATGAAGCTAAACGGCTGTGTCAAATGAGAACCTCAGTAAAGTATGGCTTTTAGTGATGCAGGACACGGCATACATCAAATATCTCACTGGCATCACAAAGTTTCATGTCAATATCAATTTTAAACTTATTTAGTTGCAGAAAGCAAGAGATTGCAGTGCTTGTGTCGTTTGAAAATAGCCTTGTATAGATGTGATGTGAAGATTTGATGTGGCTCAAGATGCATTTATAAACATCAGGTACTACTCAGGTTAAATGTAATCCTCCCAGTCGTACCCTGAACCGCCAGCAGTGCCATTACTGGAAACTTTATTCAGCTCAGTGTGCAACTAATAACATAAAAACATGCACTATATGAACACACAGCTCTCCTCTTACCAATTCAGTTCTTCATTTTGAACGAAAACTGAAAACAGCGTCTGAGACAGGGATGATTTTTAATAATTTACAGGAAAACCTCTTGGGTCATACTTTTGGGAAATTATGGTGAGATCCAGCCTCACTTTAAATACAGAAGGGTTTTTGTTTTTTTTTTAACCTGGCCATCTGTTTGTGACTGTGGTTCAACACAAGACCTATAATAAGCATGCAATTTACTTACTATACCGACATTGCATTTTTGTTTTTGGCAGAAAAATAGCAACATTAACATCATTAAAAACACTATTAGAGCCTAATGTACAAGATGAATAACACACACATAGGCACACACACTATCTCTGGCTGCTTGTATGCATCCAGCAGCACAGTGAGAAATGTCGTCAGTGACAACACACTTCCTGCCAACTCGATTTCATTTCTTACACACTATCGATGTCCTGCACATGCACACATATGCTAGAGTGCCAGAAGCAGCAAATCTCTCCCCAGCTGTCCACATCTGCAAACCAGGCATTATTATGCAAACTAAACAAACACCTTACTTTCAGACTGTGCAGCCCACTGTTCATTCAGCAAATATGAGAAATAAACTACACTCCAATTAGTGAAACCAGCTCTCATTTGCAGCTCTATAAAAAGAAAAGAAAAAGTACATTCGTCCCTGCTCTGATGTGATCTGTGCTCACAAATGGTGCATATTCTGAGAGATTTTGGCTTGTGAAAGCAGGACAGCAAAGCAGGCCACGTGGGCATTTCAGCTGTGTGACACTGAATCGGTTGCTCCTTTACTAAAATTTCCTTTTCAAGGACACCCAGGACTGCTTAGGACTCGAACCAAGGTTCGTATGATGAAAATACAATTATGCCATAGAGTTTGTAGTTGGGTCACTTTGTTGTTTAAGTTTATTATATGGGTTATTCTCTGTATTATTATACTTATTGACCCATGCACTGGGTGCTTATTGGTTTGACACTGTGTCATGTTACGATTGGCTCATGATGAAGTGCAGCATGGTGATTCCTGGGGGAACTATTTATTCCTGGTATTAGACTCTCCTGTAAAAACGTAAAGCAGCTTGCATGTGTTGCACACAAGTTTGAAATATATGTGTTTACAGAAGTAGCGTGCAATGACAACAGCATTCAGCCAAGAGACGTGTGTATAACGTTGCTTTGACACTAAGCTGGCATACTGTATAGTCCATGCACAAGTTTTGGGTCTAAACCACAGGGGGAAAAAAAGTAGCATTAAAGAAAACACAAGGTTGTACAATTATCTGACATTAAACTGTTAGTTGAGAACTACTCTGTGATTTTCATCATTATTATAATAAAACAGTCTGTTATTTAATTAAAGCAGGCATCACTAGCTAACACGTGGGTGCTATTAAAACAGAGAAATACCATAAACATATGCTTACATATTTTCCTTTAGTCTCTGTGGCAGCTTGTTGAAAGATGGGCTGCATCCTCTTACATACACCACACCCTATGTGTCAGAGAAAAAGGAAAAAGGGGAAAAATATTGAGGCCAAAGGTTTACAGAATACCGAAATTTAAGTTACAAACTGACTACTGCCTGGACAAGATAGATAATAAGATATCTTTTTTATCATTGCTCAGGAACAATGTGATATCATTTGGAGCAAGCCCGTAAAAACTCAAGTAAATATTGAAATGAAATAAATAATACAACACAATCAACAGTAGGTAATAAACTACATAAGACCGAAGTACAAATAGTAAGTCTGTTGAGCCTTTTACACCCGAACCTGGTGACTCATCACAGCCGAAGCTTATCCCGGATTCTGTATCGTGAAGTGACTAGGAGTTCAACTCCTCCATCGCAGGTACCTTCCCAGTATTTTAGTGGAACACATTTATACTGCTGGGAGTACAAGTGCACACTTGTGATTAAAACCTTGCCCAGGGGTCTTAGTACAGTTGGGGTCTAACAGGGATTTGAACACATGACCTCTTGATGATGAGTGGGGAAGGGGGGGGCGGTATTGCACAGTCTACTGAAAGGAAAAACAAAACAAAACAAAACAAAAAAAACAGACCAGTGAAGCGCACATATGCATTCATTGACCTTTCGCATGTTACGGTACTTGGACATGTTCGATGTAATGACTGTAAACTGGCACATCACTGTACCTTCCACGTAGCACAAGCAAAAGGTAACAATAATATATACACTGCATTAGGTTTATGGTGCAAAGTAAATAAATATACATGTAATTAAGTAATAAATCAAGTGGCAATCAAATTACTGAGGTCTGCTCACTGCACTTGAGGTAGATAAGTAATAATGGTGTTAGTGGACACCGCAACGCAGAAATGTGCTGCAGTACTATTTCATAGCCAAGTGAACAGCAAGAAACACCTCAATCAATACAATGCATGTGGTGAAGGCTATACATTTACAGTTTATTATGAGAGATGATTACAAAATGTAGCTGCAGTCAGATTGGGTGTTGCGTGTTTACCCTGAGGTGCCCAATTATTAATTCTACAAAACAAAGTCTCAGGAAGTGAGTGAAAAATTAAAGAACGAGAGAGAGGAAAAACAGGAAACTACAAGTGAAGCTTAAATGAACCGCCCGAAGGCTGCCCTCTGTGTGCAGCCTTCAACAACAAGTCAGCATTTCACCATTTCAGCAAACACGACAGTATACAGCTTCAGCCAATCCTGTTCACAACTCTCTACACAAAACATGTGCTGTAGTTATCCACCATACTCTTATAACAGTATAATAATGAGGAAGTGTGAAAGCTCAAAGTAATGTAACACATCCAAGGCTACACTAGCATGCCGTATTATCACAACCTATTATTTTACTCCAAAAGAGTGTTGCTTAACAAGACTTAGGATTTAAATGGAAAACCACTAGATGGATTTTCACTATAAAACTCTGAACTATCTATACACTGTTTCTCTGAGGACTCCTGCTAACCTCACTGCTCTATCAAGCTGTTAGGAGATCACTCCACATATCTTGTTTACTCAACTCAAATATTTTGTCGGATTCTGTTCTCTATATCCTCCCGACATCCCGCTGCACCTTGCCAGATACATCAGATGTGAAACAGCTCTAGTTTATGACCAAAATGTTGACAGTTTCCCTGTAGGTGAAGGCAACTTACCAACTTCCTTTGAACTCTGTTTGTTAGGTATAAAGAAACCAGTGCGTACCTATCACGGTGTAGTTTTTGGCATGACATAGTGCTGTTGCAGTGCTTCTTTCAGTATCAACTTACACACACATAGTATTAAGATTACGCCAGCTTCTTGGCTGTTCAGCTGAAGTTTTTGGACTCTGCACTATTCAAGGGCACCAAACGTGATTGCTAAAATCTTCATGCTTCCATTCTGATCACCTGGATAATATAACAACATTCACAATGACTAACTTTTTTATTCTGAGTCCAGGCCAAGCAGTTTATTGTTCTTATATAGTACCAGTAAAACAATTCTACTGCACTCATAAAAATGACTTAATACGCCTTAAGTGCGTGCAAACTAGCCCAGACGACAGCAATCATTGCACAACCAAGGGCAAAGCTCAAACAGAACCACACTCAGTCGAACACCAAGGGCTGCCCAAGTAACTCTCAGTGAGTGGTTCATCCAATGTAGAACAACCGATCTAAAGCGCTCTACAAATTATTCAACTTTCTTGTCTTTACTACACTATTATGCTACAGATGGAGTTTGAGCTACACAGCGCCCAGACACCAGACCAGAACCCATCAAGTAGTCCTGGCACAATGCTGACGAGAAGACAACTTTCAATGTTGAGAGTCTAGCCAAACCTAAATCTATGTATGATTCGATTCAGTAGGTCTGGGTGAGTGCCTCTGGCCCCTGCTGGACTCAAGTAATAAGCACTGATTAAGTGACTCATCGCTGAGGTGCCCTTCACATGCGCCACAGAAGAGGGAATCAGGTCTGTTTCAGTATCTTGGATTATACTGCTGATAACCAGAAGGAAAGCCACACATGACTTGAGGTTTAGTCTTTCTTTTATATCATGCTAGGAATACATAAAAAATTAAAAATCTGTACAGTAAAAGTGCCCTCATGGTCTGGCTGATGCACGTAAATAAATAATTTGTTCAGAAATGCTAAGTCCACGCCTTGGTTTCCAAACACAATTTGGAGGATCCTATCAATTTTACAAACAAGTGGATGCTTAAGGAGGTGTCGGAGCATGTAGATGGCTCTAAGAGACAAAATATTTGAAGTGTGATCAACCCCAATGTTTCAGAACTCTGTGTGTATCTATGCTGTAGGTGACTACATTCAAGTGCATCAACTATCTGTAGACCATGTTAAAGATGATAAAGTGTTTGTTCATATATGTTAGGAGAAGAAACCTACAGTTGCCATGGGATGCACAGGTTTTCTCACATGAATATAATTTTTGCCTGTTGTGCAACAGCGTTTCTCACTGGATTTCACAGCACCTGAAGAAAAGGTGCAAATAAAAATGTCAAAAAGTACAGAAGTTAGACAGGCAGAATACAGCACTGTCTTCATGACTGGCCCTGGCTGAATGCCTATACAGCATCATTATATTCTGACTGCTTCAAAGTCCAGAAGCAGCCTTACCACAAGCCAGCGACATGTCACTGAAGATGCAAGTAAAATGTAGCAGGCTGATATAATCTCTATCCACAAGCCAGCGGTCAAGCCTGTTCAGAATGTTTCTGAATTTGTCCATAAGCCAAAACTGTCTGCGCTTCTGAAAGCTCAGCAATTAAAAGTTTGACAGCTACCCCATGCCTCCCATGCAGAAGCTCATAGATCGCTTGTGGAGGTCAGAAAATCTCTACCCGGCACTCTTACAAAAGAAGTTTGGCTCACAGATATCTTTCGTCAGATGTGAGCAAAATACTGTATCCATAAGTGCAGTTTATGAGTTAAAGGGATTTCTAATTACCCATAATTAAAGGATGGCTCATTTCATCAGCCATACATTCATACATTTAACAAACCCTTCACCAAAATTATCTGCAGCTACTGTATCAACTTACCATGCATCGCTAATGAAATTCAAATATATACTTGCTTTTACCCACATCGCTCCATGCTATATGGTAACATCATAAATGTATATGAGATCTAAAAGATGAACAGAACCACAAAATAAAGATCTCTCAAACAATATACAATTCTGGTAATTTCAAATCAAGCAATGACCTTCAAACCACTGATTTAGTCCAAACTGCTATCAATGGGTGAGAAAAATCTGGGTGTTCACTCCAACTCATCACTTTCATTTGAACTATAATAACGATTGGCCCAAACATGCATTTTCTCCTATAAACTCATCTGCACTGGATCTGCACTGGATTTAATGTTTCAAAACGTACAGATTTTTAAAGCTCTGTACTTCCCTTGGGCTCTTATCACAATTCTGAGCTTCTTGTATTTGTGTTTTTCCTCTTTTGTATGTAAAGTGTTCTTTATTTTGGAAAAACCACTAAATGAAAATTATTCATTATCTCTATTTCCTGTATTTGCTATTTAAACAACAAATTCAAATCATTTCTGCATATAAAAAAAATCCTGGAGCTATTTTATATAAAGCAATACACACAAAACAATAGAAAGAGAGGGACTCCATTTTGGGAATACAGAGTAATAAATGCCACTCTCAGAATTCAGTTAAATCTTGTATGCAGTGGAAAAAATTCGATGTGCCGCATTAACAATGATATAAAGTATGCATAATGAAAAAATAATAATATTGGGATTAGATGTGTTATCTACAGACTACAATTTACTTCTTATTGTTACATGATAACTTTCAGTCATGTACATATTTATCTTGAAGTCCTATGCAAACGTAAAGAGCACCAGGCTTTAATTTTTTTAAAGTAACCAGGACTCGACACCCTTTGAAACATAAGTTGTCCGAATTCACCAGTAGCTGAGGACAGAATGAGGGTAGATCATCAGGTGACTCACAGGGGGCATAAAACATCATGAGGATGGGTTTGTCTTCTTTTTTCAGCAGCTTCTTGAAGTCCTGTAGGGAAAAAAAAGCACAGAGCCATATAAGAGAAATTGCTTGATGTGTGCGCTTTTTCCCTAGGATGTATTGGGGCCATTACCTCTCACTGTTAACAATACAACTACTGTGCAGAATGTCGTCACTCTCAACACGGATCAGAATAATTTCAAGCTTATGAGGCACATGACCAGAGCAGACATTATACTTTGGACTTTACCAGTGCATAATCATACCATAAAAAAGCTCCATGGAACAGGGCTGAAAGACACCAAAGACATGTTGTGACAACCAATGATGTATTTTTTTAACCTGTCGAGCCCTTGACATAATCATCATATTAGCGAGCCACATAATATTTATACTAATGTCTTGGATTAGATGCCTGGATTCACCAGCACTTAAAGAAATGTCATTCATCAGATTTGTTTAGATTCCTGCATAATTACCAGATTACTTCCTGCAGCTATGCTTTGCCTTTGGCGGTCAACACCCTAAAAGATGTAATATACCTCCAAGCATGCACCTCCCTGGAGCAATCAATACACTCTTCAAGCAAGTGGCAAATCCACCTTATGTCTTTGAATAGGGTTGCTTTCTGATTAAGTGCAGCCCTCTCAGCTCAGCTGAGAAACCCTCTGGAGAGAACTGTGTTCATTCATTCATTCACTCACACACACACACACACACACACACACACACACACACACACACACCCTCTTACAGTATTAAACATTGCTTTATTCTGTTGTCATGTTCAAATTCTGGCATGTTCTGCTATTTAATGTGTTTGTCAGCTGCATATGTCCCTAAATGCTCCTGTCCCTGTATCACAGCCAAGTGTGGTCTCTGGAGAAGGCAGAACAGCCTGGTACTTCTTGCTGATTGTGGAACTCATTGCTTTTGTTCTGCATGCAGTTCCCACACCAGGCAAAACACCGTGGAAAGCTGATCTTCGTCTGGCCTAAAAGAGATACTCACTTTCTCTGTCTCGATGTGAACAACGTCTTTAGCTTCAGGGTTCTCTTCCCATAGGGGGGCACCTGTGGGGTCTTTCAGGAATGCCACCATAGACTGAGAAAGACAAGCGGATGAAAAGAAGGGCAATTATTAGAGAAGAGTTTTGTTTCCCGTCCGCATAGTGCATCCTTTAAACAATTAAACCCACAAATATAAAAATCTATACTGTCCATTAAGATTTGATGGCATTAGATATTAATGTCATTTTAAACTACAACACATAATTTAAAAAAAAAATCCACACTTACATAATTATCCAGTCAAGAGACCAAGACAAACTAGAGATATTTGGACAATAAGTGCTTATAATATAGTGTACAAGAAGAACAGACCCAGCAGCAGATGCTTTTAATGAGAAACCTCCATTCCTCCACGTAGGCTGCTCACTATTCTCAGTAATGACGCACACATCAGAGCTCATTCAATTTTAACTGCAGAACCGTTCATTAACGTCATGTTATCTACGGACATGGAGGAAGAGGTGGGTGAAGATATGTAATCTTACTACAACCGTAAGTGTTAAACTCACAGCTCTGGTGTGAATCCATATTTGGTGGTGTAGTGTGAAACCCATGCACAGGGAACGATCAATGACTACACTTATTTATAAGTGATCAAACTACAGGCTACAGATAAGAGTCTCCTGAATAACACTCAATACTCGACTGCTTATTATAAATTCAATACAATGCCCACACTTTGTAAATACAGCACATTTGGAGATGAAATAAGCTCACTGTAGTAAAGAAAAACAGATGGAAAACAAAATTTATAGAGCCCGCTGTTTACACAGTCATCTATTTGAAGTGCAGAGCTCACAACTGCCAGAGTCCTGCTTTCCAGTGCGATTTAAAAATAAAATAAAATGTTACATTTATAGTAAAGAGAAAATTATCACACACACCCCCCCGACCCCACCCCCCAAAGCAGAGCATCAGGACAGAATTTTCACAGCAATTACCTTAAATGTAGCCGGTCGGTTGTATTCTGTATGAAAGGTCCCATCTCTTTTCAAACAAACAAAAACAAAAACAAAAACACAAAGCATTAGGGTTGATGCCAATGCCTGTTGTAAGCTTATTACCGGCTACTTTTGGTAATATTTTAAATACCACATTAATCTTGCTCGGTAGAACGTTTTCTAAAAGAAGACCGTCCACATACTTATAATGGAGGATTTCAAATCCTGCTGTCTTTGAACTTGGATCCACTTTCACCTTCTTACAGAGTTTGCGACCCTCAGAATCCCTGGAGGGAAAGGAAGATGGATGAACTGAATGATAAATTAATCTCTCATGATGGTATAACAGCAATCCACTGGAGTCAATCCAGCCAAAAAAAATGAGAAACACAAGCAAGCCAGTACTTTTAAAGAGGATTTTCAACTTCACATTAAAAAAACAGTAAGGGCCCAGATGGAAAACAAAATTTTTGTAAGCACCATGAAAAAAAATCCAGTATCTATATTCTACAGTCAAAGAATTTGTGCTTTGGTAAATAAAAAGCTACAACTGTCCCAAACGAAACATCTTAAGCAGTTAGGACATAAACTAAAGAATTAAAATCTCATTTCTACCTTCTTAGAGATGTACTCTACAACACATGCATATTCCAAATCAGCACAGACAAAATGTTAGAAAAAAATGAATTAGGGGAAAAAATGTAAATGCCACAGCAGTAATACATGATGACAAGAGTAACAAGTTAATGAAAGACATTCTAATAAAATTTGGCAAACTAGTTTTCCACATGTGCCACAGCCCATCTGTTTAAATGTGAACAAATGTTACACTGGAGCTTTATGTTGAGCATGGAAATTCATATTGGGGATATTGTGGCCTTGCGGCAGATGTATGAAGTTTCTTAATCAAAAAATAAATAAAATAAAATAAATGATCATCCACATTAGAACATTGCTTGATGGTCAGGGCAAAAACCCAGTACAAACCAAACCAAAGAAAATGTAATTCGACTGCCCAAACACAAAAACAAAATGTGTTCAGTCAGTACTATATAACAACCGAACCCTCTCAGCTCTGAAAATACGTTTCCTGGATGAATCACTTAACAAAGAATTACAGCTCACAGTCACCTAGCACATAGTACAGAAAGAATGTGCAACTGCATTTTAATTGCCTTCAAACACACACAATAGAACCACCACTGCTCTTTACATGTCCGTGATAATCAGCAAAGAAACATTCTATAGAAACAACTGGCATAGAAAGAAGATTTCAAGAAATATAAAGTCCCCCCAGAAAGAAAAACAAAGAATCCAAGAAGGCTAAAGCCCAAGTCTAATTCGAATGGAATTACAAAGAGACAGAATTCAATTTAGGGTCCTGACATGCAACACCCCCCCCGCCAACATCCTCCTCTTCAAAGAGCGACTGAGACAGTCTTATTAGCTTTACGCATGTTCCTCATCACACTTTTGTCTGAGGAAGGACATTAAAAGTGGAAGAGTGGAGGAAAAAGCAGAAGTGTGAGCTGTCAGATAGGAAATTCCATTCGACATATTGCTTAGTGAAGGTCCTCACTCATTAGCACCAGTGGTGACTCTCGGTATTTACAGGCAGATGTACCATGCAGAGCTGTGGGACCAGTGATTCGGCCAAAAGAGATTCTTGACCAATTGCCACCCATGAGCCAGCTCTCAGCTAATATACAGTAACTATTAAAGTGATCAGCATGAAGGCCAACACATGAGACATGTGAAGTAAGCGTAACACTCTTGGAGGTATGTGTCATCATTAACCCTCTACTGCTGACAAGAGCTCAGACACCCATGATTGGTTTCCTCTTAGAGACCAAGGCCAGTATTCTTCTCTAGGACCCCAGGCTACAGAAAACTATGACATCACTGCGGTTTGAACATTGTGATGATCTCTTATAGGTATGGCAAAAGATTTTCTGATGTAACACATCGGAACCCCTTGGGAATATCCTGAAAGGCCACTTAGACCCAGAGGAACCCCTGGCTCAGGGTTGCGGCTTAAGTTCGGTTCATTTGCTTTATATGACTGCTCTGAACTGACTGGGGAAACCGAAACAAAATAGATTTATAATCTCTTTTCAAAGAGCTAGAATAGTAAAAAAAAAGCAATTGGAAAAAGGCACTCACTGCATTAGTAAATTATTTTGTGGAACTGAATTTAGCGTACACTAATTAAGATACATTAGCTGACCGATTGTGCTTTCTGCATGACCTACTCAGTGTGTCATTTGAGACACATTGTTCACCTACAGAAAGTCCTCTCAATAAAACAATGAAGCCAGAGGGGAAGTAGCAGGACTGCGAATCTCTATCAGTCATGACTCATAACAGTTAAAAGTAAAGGCACAGGAAATGACTAAGCAATGCTATGCCTCACTGGATTCCTGTATGATTTGACATTGTAGATACTTTTGGTACTGCTTTTGTACTGATTTTTTTTTAATTATAAAATTAAAAAAAAGAGGGGGGGGCCCACTAGAAATGGGGTTAGAATTAATTCAGTGTTGAATATATGTGCGGTGATTCATGTATTGCCACACTTACTCCAAAATCTTTGTATTTGAAGTTAATTTTCACTGTTTTAATGCTATTTTAAACTGTTTTAAAGTATTTTAAGGAGGAGGTTACATTAATTCACTCATTTCCATTTTTCAGCCCTTAAATAAAGCTTTCAAAACTTAAAGCTCTGGAAGTATAACACAACTTTGTTTCACATGGATCAAGGTTTTAAAATATGAACAAAAGAAAAAAAAAAAAAAGAAAAAAAAATGTAATAGCGAATCGGGATAGTCAGTATTTACATTACTGCAATACAAATCGAATTGACACCTAGGTATCATAACACAATCATACCTGGAGACATCAAGTACCTGCACTTGCTACATTTCTGACCTGGTGTGTTAATGATGCCCCAGAACTCTGAACTGGCGATCCCTCGAGTCCTTGTCATCTGACAAAATATGCACTTCCCCTGGCAATGCAATCAATTTTTAAAAGGGACTCTTTCACACTGCAGGCTAAGAGAAGTGTCTTTTTTTGTGCCAAAGTTCAGTTTTATCTTGTTGTTTGCCCAGAAGTGAAAGTTGAGTGATGTATCCAACCCCTAACTCACAGTCATAACACTGGGCTGCCACAGGGACGTGAGGATTGATAAAGCTTGCAGTTTCATCTCCAGCCTTGTGCACTTCAAGTAGGTCAAGGAGTGAAATGCCAGTAAAAAGTACAAATCTTTCAAGAACTAATCAGGAATGTGCAATTTGTAGAACTATTCTTCTTGATATGAAGTAGCTTGAGTTAAGAAGTAGCCACTTAAAATTTATCAAGTTTGTCGTAAGTACTGTTGCCACTTGATTGATTTCTCCTCCACTTGCACAGAACGATGACGACTGGGAAAATGTACAAATGGTGAGGAAGAGGACTTTTTTCTCAAGTGCAAGAAAAATATATTTTACCTTCAATAAAGTGAAGATTCATATAATGAATGTGATGAACTTTGGTGTACCATGTGTGTTAAAAACTGGTACAATGGTAAATAATCAGTGTAAGTAGAGGTATTGGTGGTAGCAACTTGCAGTAAATCTCTAATTAAAGGAACGAGAAGAAGAATTTTGCAGTGTTGTTACTCTGCATTTCTTATTCACACAAAAGGCAGACAGAGCAGGTTAATGGTTGAAGAGTTTCATAAGTTGGGGTGGGTTGGGGGGTGGTACACTCCAACAGGAAGAAGAGCGATGACGGAGAACGAAATGGATGGGAATGTTTTTCTGGGCTGGCAGACGCTGAGAGAATTGCTCACTGCACAGGGGCAATGTCAATGGCATGAAAAGGTTTCACAAGAATTTTTGTCAAAGATTCATCTTCCCTTATCTGACAGATCTGCGGCAAGGATTGGTGGAAGCTTAGAAGGAAAAAGAAGTGTAAAGTCATTGCAGTCCTGCCTCAACAAGCAGGGAAAAGATGAAGGTTTCTTTTTTTCTCTAATTTTTTGCTCCCTTTGAAGGTCTCAGATTTTTACAGAAATTACAAACAACTGATAACCAAAACTTTGTTTTATATGGCAGGACAAATCAATCCTACACTCGAATGGACTGGAATGTCTGACGTCAAAATATACTCCTTAAACTACGTCAGTATTCACTAGGCTCACATATTTATTCCTGTGATGAACCTTGACCAGGACTAGACCACCGGCTAGAACATTTCTGAGAGACCAGGTTATGGGTGAGAGCTCTATAAACCAGTTACATTATTCATTCACATTTAGTTATTTGACTGAAGCTTTTATGCAACTTATAACTGAAATAGGGTGCAGGTGAGCAGTTGGGGGGTAAGGGTCTTTCTAACGGACCCAACAGTAGGCAGGATGTAAATTCAAGTGTTAACCACTGAGCCAACACTACAGTTTTTTTGGTTTCTTGTTTACGTAGGATTATTCAACTAAACGTTTTTGAGGTCCAGTTATATAAAATTTGACTGAATTGCAAGACCAGAAACAATTTAATATTTCACCACTAATGTTTAGTATATTACACATCATTTTGTGCGAGTGCCAGTCAGTGGATGGGTTTTGTTTCATGGTACCAGTTTTGATTAAATCCAAAGACTCTGAACAGATGGGACATGTTTAGAATTTGATGCAGGGAAATAAATGCATACTTTTGTCCATGTCTTTAAAATTCTGTTTTTTTAACAGCCGTGTCAGCATTTCATTAATTTCACCAGTGATAGTAAATGTATGAAGGTCTTTGAAATCTCTCTCCTTTGTGTGGCTGACAAAAATGCATGGGCTTTGCCAGAACAGAGGATCTGCTACAGATTCAACAATGGTTTATGTTTGGAAAACTGAAATAGCTGAAATGCAGCCAGTTGTGTGTCACCCCCCACCCCCTAATTCCTAATACTGTTTTGCGCCAATTCTTTTTTAGATCTTACGAAATAATGTAATGGGTCCACTCTTTGGTGCTTGGGTTGTTAAATCTTGGTCTATATTAATGTATTATAGTCATGATACACTCATTTCAAGAGCCACTCGTTTGTAAACCCAGACAATTAAAAGGGTTTAAAACTTTTTCCCTCTTCTTGTAACAATGCATTAAAATGCAGTGTGCTGGTGTTCCAATGCTCATTAATACTCATTCCTCTCCCTGATAATGATATGGCTGTCAGGTGTTATATTTAGCAAACTGCTAATCCACTGACACAAAAATATAAAATGATCGACGAGACCTACCCGCAGTTCACCCAGGCGATGGTCCCTTGGCCTTTCACTGCTTGGGCTACATCAGACAGCAGCTTCAGATGAACATCTCCAGATGTAGCTGAGGTATAGGGGGAATTATTTGAGTGAGGCATTTTACAGGGAAACTATTACAACATTTCATGTGACATAAAAATTAAACTCTGATATCTAGCATCTTGATTTAGCTTGTGTTTTATTCTCTTTCTTTCACGGTTAATTGATGATGCTGTACCTGCTTAACGCAAAACCAGTAAATGGAAAAACAGATCTACATTAACAGTATTTAGAAGACACTCTCACAGAAGGGTTTTTTAGACACCATTAAAAAACACTCTCACGCCAGTAAAATAGCTCCAAGGTCTAAGAATAGGACAAGTTACAAGAAAAAAAATTAGAAAAACACCAATTTAGTACAGCAGTGAAAAAAATGTACAGATTAAAGCATGGTGAAGAATTCCATCTTAAAACCTAGACTTCATCTCAGTTTGCATTTCAAAAAGCTTGAATACATCTGGAAATATAGAACACACCTATTTATTTATCAAATAAATATCCCTTGGAAAAAATTCAGACATTAGATTAGCTGCGCAAGCATTTAAATCAACAACAGCTGATGAAACTGTTTAATGAAATACAGTTGTGCATTTACTGAATGAAAATACGGATTGTGTTGAGTCATTAAAAGAACGGTATGGCGCTAAACCATCGCTCTCTTGTGAGGAGTAGCTCAGATATTCTGCCATGTTAAAGCTGAGAGAAAATACCCAAATTGAAAATGGGTGGGTTGAGGGGTGAGGGGCCCTGTATGTGCATTCAGAGAGAAAAATCAAGGCTTCGGAGGATGAGCAGCCATCTCAGCCATCAATCAAATGCTCTGTTCCATACTCCAGAGTCTTACCCAGTGACCTCACACAACCAAAATGGGCCATGAATTATGAAACCAATATATCTGGAGTAGCGAGGTCTTGGGAGACCCTTTTGCAGTATTTTGAGTGATGCTGTTTATGGACCAGGAAACCACACATCATGCATGGTACTGTGTATTCCTCTATCACAGAGTACAAATTATGGAGTGCACTGCTAAGAGTGGTGCTAATGGTTGCACTGGAGTATGTTGTAGGGTGTCTTTTTATTTTTTTTTTTTAATGTTTGCATTTTTACAGCTCTAAGTACATAGAGAATCTCTGAAGGTCATGATAGTCAACACTCACCTGACTTAGTGTAAAGAACAAGGACATTGGTTCTGGTCCTGAGCAGCTTTTTGAATTCTTTATGGTCACTGACTCTCTCTATTAATGGGGACACTTTCACTGCCTGCAGTGTGGACACAACCACAACCTGAGAGAGACAGAGCAACGGAGAGAGAAAAGCATTGTCATTTTTCACTGTCGGAATCCCACAGGCGCTGCAGGACATCACCTGCTGCATGCCTGCCAATGTAATTGTGCTACTAGGTTCGAATCACAACAGTGACAAACTGTGTTCAATGCTAGCCAGAAACAAAAAACAACATTTACAAAAATGATCCAACCAATATTCACAGACATCTTAGAGAGCTGTATTAATAATATTCAATTGTTGCTTTGATCAATATTAAAAGACAGTGCCCATTTTCACAAGCTTTACAACTGGGATACAATCTAATATCATGAGTAGCTTGTCCTTCCAACTCATACACTGCTTTTTCTATTATTGCACAGCACTGCTGATTGATTTGAGCTGATTAATCAGAACGCATTTATGAATTTTCTACTCTGCCCGGCCCAAAAAAAGTTACACACCTCTAATATTTTCATGGAGTGCATTTCACCTTGATCACAGCATTTAATCTCCATGTTATTGTTGCTCCAGCTGGTCAGGTCGAGGCTAAGCAACATTAATTTGCCAATAAAATGAAGTCAGCTGATGATCTCAATGTTCTGAATGACAAGGTTATCACATCAATGGACTTTTTCTAACCTGATGGCAAATATAAAATGGGGACTCAAACCCTACTGAAAGTTATTCAGGATGTGCTGGAGAAGACTTTACGGAGTGGTTAAATTTTGGATTGGAAATAAATGTTATGTTGCTTAAGTTCGTTAAAACAGTGAAAAGACAGTTATGTGCTGCAAGGCTAAAGGCGGAACAACAACATATTCGTGCGACTTTTTTTTGGCCAAGCAGTGTATCAGCAGAGTTTCAGCTTGGAGGCAAATCACAATTGTATCATAATGGACGTGTTCTTATAATGTTCCTAAAGCCCACGTCACTTACATCACACAACAGGTATACAAAAGGTCCACAACAAAAAAAAAGGACAAATCTCTAGGAGAGCTGTGAGTGTGTCATAAGAAACACGCCTACTGTTCGGCAGAAATGTTGTCGTAGAGCCCAGTTGAGAAGTTTTGAACATCGTTCAAAATGTTTTGTCCATACACTACATGGGCAAAGGTTTATGAACACTTCCTCAAAGCTGGTGCCACAAAGTTGAAAGCACACAACTGTGCAGAATGTTCATGTGTGCTTTTGGGATATAATTTCCCTTCACTAGCACCAAGAGGCTCAAACCTGTTCTAGCACGACCCTCTCCCCTGTACCCACAGTGAACTCCATGAAGACATGCCTTGCCAAGGTTGGAGTTGGAGAACGTGAGGTGCTTGCACAGAGTACTGAACTCGACCCCACTGAACACGTTGGGGATAAATTAAAATGCCAACTGCCCCAGGTGTCCCTGTCTGACAACAGTGCCTGACCTTAATAAAGCTCTTGTGGGTGAATTATCACAAATCCCCACAGCCACACTCCACAATCTAGGGGTCAGCCATCCCAGAAAAGAGAAGCTTATTATAATACCAAAGAGGAACGGAACTTGGATCCCAATGATCAAGAAACACGGTCAAGTGTCCATATACTTTTGTCCATATAGTGTATGTCTCAGTGTCAGATTCCTTCCCTAGATCTGTGCTGCCGTGCCCTACGACATCCTACAGCTGAGTCAAAATACACTCAGGAATTTTACACGCTTTTAGGGTAATCTGATGTTCTCAGAATTGTACAGTTTTCCTAATAGCCCCATATTTACTCTACTTAAACCCCAAGGCTGTCTGTATATACTGACGTGCACTGTATGACAGTGCAAACATACATGTCACAGGAATACCCTGCAAGGATTCTTTTGTCTTGCAACACTCATATCACTTTCATATACACAAACAACACACATTTCATATGTGAATGCAACTATGCAACTTTCAGATCCACCTCAGCAAAAACCTACATTAGTCCCTTGAGTGGTAGATCCACTAAATTTGTACGACAAATAAATTAATCAATGAAAATGGCAGGTTGTTTGTGAAATGGGCTTTACACAGAAGCTACACATTTTTTTGGACAGTATCCTCAGGACAGAAGTCTTTAATGTTGCCACTTTCTAGGTAACATGATAAGATGCATGTCTTACTACAGTAACTCCAAGAGAGATTAAAAAAAAAATAAGGCTGGTAAATGAATGACTGTTGAATTGTTTATGGCTGTGATAAAACTAACTGTTCCATCGATCGATCCGTTCCCTTTAGTGCTTATCCGGCAGGTAAGGCTGGAGCCAATCCCAGCTGACTCTGGGCAAAAGGCAGGCTACATCCTGGAAAGACTGCCAATCTTTCACAGGGCTAACACAGAGCAGAGCAACTATTCACAATCACATGTACAATTATGGGCAAATCAGATTAGCATGTTGACTTAACGTGCATGTATTTGGACATGTTGGAGCAAACTACAGTACTTGAAGGAAACCCAGGCAAGCAGAGGATAAGCATTCAAACAACACATAAAAAGGCCCAATTTGATTGCCAGGTCCGAACCCAGAACCTTTACGCTGTGAAGCAACAATGTATCTTTAAACAAAAAATTTTTTTGATGTTTTATTCTTTATTTAATGAGAAGTGTGATATTTGGTTAACTACTTTAGTACAAGATAAATAATACGCTGTACAGTATACTGTTACTGTAAAATAATCAGCTTTGGCATAGCAACATTAACTGCCATTCTGCAAGTTGTTGACAATTTTACAATATCAGCATGTGCAACTGGATTTTATTTCTTATCAGATCTTTGAACCCTGTCAGAATCCAACAATACACCCACATTACGTGAGACTGATTAGGCATCAGCAAACAGATCATTTATGACAGAGGAGGTAGATAAAGTGCAGGACATATTATGAAGTGCACTGAAACGTGGGTACCATAAATTAGCCTCCAGATTCATTCTGCTTCCTAGGATAGAAGCAGGCAACGTCCCACTGACATAGTTTAAGCCTCTAACACATGCTCAACAGCACCCATTAAAGCCGACTTAATGAAGGACACAGTACTTTAGGACAGCCGTTGACTTTTGACAGCTGTTCAGATTAACAGCCTGAAAATATGGATTAGAGTACTGTGGGAAGGAATGCGCCGAACATTAGCACAGGGACCGATTTTCTTTCCTCAATTCCCAACAAGATAAGCTGCAGCTACCTGAAACCAGCAACTTCCTGTAACAAAGCATTCTAAGACCAGGCTTTCACAGCTCCGAGACTGCTTACTACAGCAACATTGGTTCCAACAATGCCTTTGTTACACTATTTATTGTTAGCTTTGTTCACTCTTGTACACAAACATAGCGGTAGCCAATATATTGACGATGATAGTTACGATTGTTAGAGACAGGCGACAGATACATCAGAAAGAAAATTTTAAATGTACCGAAATAAACATTTTATTACTAAAGAGCTTGAAATAGGATTGTGTGTGTTTATAAATACAGTTTAAGTCCATAACTCACAGACACTCATACAATACATGGTAAAGGTAAATCTTTTTACACCTGAGACTAATGACTCACTCCAGTCTGCACTTATCCCAGTTTCTGTAGCATGAAGCGACTAGGAGTAAACTACTCTCAGATGGGATGCTAGTTCATCGCAGGTAACCTTCCCAATGTTTTTTACTGGTACCCATTTATACTACTGGGTGGACAGAAGCACACTTTAGATTAAGACCTAGGGGTCTTAGCTCGGGTTGGGTCTAACGGGGATACGAACCCATGACCGACAGTTTTAATTGACATAGTCAGTGAGTCTTAGCAGTGTGTTCAAGTGCAACCTTTTTGCCAAAACAAAGGTAGTGGTGGACACCCCACTCGGGCGGCTCACAATGAAGTAGTAAGACGTCTCCTTCCCTTCACCAGTCTGGGAGGCCACCTTTAGCAAACAGTGAAACTCCTTTAGCCTCCCAAGTAAGGCAAACGGTAAAGCTATGGGCAGCAGCACGATGGACGGGTGTCACTGGAAGAGTCGTTTCTGTCCAGTGGTGATATACCATGATGCCTGCAAATGATTTACTGTGTCACATTTTGCAATGGCTCCTGCAACTAAGGAAGGCAACAAAAAAACCACCTTAGTTTATATTCCTAGAAACCTTAACTGTACGTTTTAAAATGGTAGACAGATAGCACCACCACCACCAACACAACCAAAGGCAGAGGCAATGTGGCAGGAGGTCTTCCATTACTGCTAAAACTAGACACCGGCTTGATGTGTTTAAGGCCTTAATCTACTGCATCAGATGGCTTGCAACAACGTGAAACCCTTTATTCACACCCCTGAACAGCTTGCCAGACCACTGCAGGGCAAATACACACACACAATCATTCACACCTAGGGGCAATGTGGAACAGGCAAGTAGCCTAATGTGCATGTCCTTGAACTGTGGGAAGAAACTGGAGTACCCAGAGGAAACCCACAAGTGTTGAGGAGACCACCCAATATGCACACAGAAATGCCCTTGCCGAGCCTGGGTCTCAAACCCAGGACCTACTTGCTGTGAGGCAGATGTGCTAACCACTACACCTCCGTGCTGCCCCCGGCTACCATATAGTCAACAGTCATACCGAATTTATGAAATTTTACTCGATAAATAACGGCCACTCCTAATCCCCAGAATTAATTAATTACTGCTGCTCCTAATATACAGTACATAAAAAAATTATTTAACACTAACAATTTTTTTTCTTTTATGTCTTTCAGTGCAATTCTTCCCCATACGTGACAAAGCATACTAAGCATTAAAGAGTCCTTTTCTAATGAATAAATATGACAAACAATATGCAGAAATAAAGCAATCAGTTACCATTAGGAGAAACCATTAAGACTGGAAATGCATATCCCATGTGTGAAATCATTACACCATGTTCCTTTAAAGGCTACAGAAGTTTAATTACGGCAGCTGGAGACTCACAAATTTCAATGCCACAAAAATTCAGCAGGGATATATAAGCATGTTATTATCAGGGACAACAAAGCATGTCACCTGTAAGATACAGAGAACCAATGATTCACGCTGGTGGGGATGTTACTGAAGCTGACTTGCTGATGAGTTTAGTCCTGCCTGGTGACAGATTGAGACAAGTTCTTCATCTCGCTCATTAAAAAGCACGCACATCCTCATGGCTCCATAGAGAGAAGGGCCGGGGGCAAATCACCTCCAAATTGGCTGCATTCAACAAACAATTCTCAGATGAGCGCTGTAGAGTCATTATATTTAAAAAGAAATGTCATTAGCAAATTTTGCCACACACAGTGGCCTGCAGGACCTCCTGCGAGGGTCGTTTTACATAAATTAAAGACTACTTTCCTAAACTTAAATTCATACAAGAGATTAATAGGCTTTAGACATGTGCCAACATTGAAAACAAGGTTCTCCATGTCTAAGAAACTGATTTTAAAAAAAAATTAAAAAGGCAGTGGATATAAGCAGACAAGATGGCTTCATGCTTACTACATATATGCTAAAACATATTAACAGAATTATTACTTAACTCATCACCTTAACCTGGGTTGGTATTGCAATCACTGACGTTTGGAAGTCGGTATGTTTGTAAACAAAATCCTGACCACAAATGTGTATGCAGTTTCACCAAACTTGGGTACACTAATGTATGTAATGTATGGAAGTGTATGGGTCAAAGGTCACAGGTCACAAGCTTTGAACCAAGCAGACATGCCGTTAATATGGAACACTTACAATACAATACAAAACAATACAAAGACATTCAGATGAAACAATTACCTTCGACATTGAGCAACCCTGAAAGGTTATACATCAGCAATTTATTTATATTTTATATAAATAAAACCGGCCTATTTACTACATTATCCATCCTGTGGGGCAGAGATACCTCACACTCTGTTAGAGCCCCTCTAGTTTTACCTGCAGAAATGTTTGAAATCATACAGCGACCTGATTCGCTGAGTATATAAACTGATGTTAGCACATATCCATAACAACAGCTACAGTTACAGTGTACAGTATGTTGATCCAAGTATCAGCAAACAGACAACAAAAACAAGAAATAATTCATAAAACTGGAAATTGTTAAGTATTCAGTAGACTGTAAACTAATACTGATTCATTCATTTTCTGAACCGCTTAATCCTAATTAGGGTGTAAACTGAAGTTAATAATAATAATAATAACAATGGATATATAAATAAATGGCAATGCAAAGCATTTACTCTGTGCCAGTATTATTATAGTTACACAAAAACTACATTACCCTTTACTTTTCTTCTATACAGTTAAACAATTTCAGTTCGTTCAACTCAGATCCAGCCCGATCTTTTTTATAGCCTGGTCTTATTACCTGGTCATGTGATGCAACTGAATGTCAGCTCTCATAGACTTGAAGCCTTACTGGTAATTTCAAAAGACAATTCGCACAGCTCTTCCTTTTCCTCCGTTCAGAGAGACTAAACTTCCTCACACTTGTTTGTGGGTGTTTTGCTGTAGCAAAGATTCAAAAAATCTTAATTACTGTGGCTAAAACATAGATGGTGACTGACAGTGGACATAGTGCGAGTGCTGGTCAGAACTGCAACACTGCCCCAGGCGCACAGCATTGATTAAAAGATGGTGTGACAATTCAGCTATCAGGCTGGAGTCAAAGGGGAGATGACAGCACGGGGTAATTAGAGCAGTGGCAAGGCTCTGCAGCAGGTGAATCATATTGCCTCTTCACATGGCCTGAATGATGTCCTCAACAAGAAAGCCTGGAGTCATGCCTCAGAATTTGTTCCGAGCGAGACCTTTTTCATTCATTCATTTTCTGAACCGCTTAATCCTAATTAGGGTCGCGAGGAGGCTGCCGCCCATCTGAGCCTGGACAGCTCGCCAGGCCATCGCAGGGCAGAAACACGCTGACAGCAGTGCAGCCTACTCTTGCCGAAAATCAGCAATGGTTCTTTTACATGCCTCTCACCACAGACAGTGAGAGACATGGCCGGCATTTGATAACCCAGTTAGCTGCACTGGAGGGACAGCAGTGAGAACACGTTGAGAGCGGGGCTTGAACCCATCACCTTGAGATCAGTAATCCAGCACCCTACCACCGGGCCACCACTGCCCCCCAACAACCCATAGCTTTCGGCAGCTAATAAAACAAGTGATTCTCCTGTTGTGGTGTTTTAGAAACTTAGATCAAATAGTTTACAATTATTCACTGCTTGTAAGAAAGAAAACTTACCAAGACCAGTCCGGAAATATAGACACTCAGCCACTTTGTAAAAATATCAAGTCACGTCTTATTTCTGAACAGCATCTTTTCTTCAAAAGCTAAGCGTACCCCTGACAGAGAAGAAATAAGGCAGGCCCATTACTGTCTGGAGATCATCATGTCTCGTACCAGTCACAAAAGCATCCATTTGCTTTTCACCAAGCAGCCTTGTTCAATGTGGGTATTATCCTAACGACGCCGCTGCTGCTTTCACAAGGCTGTCAGTGTTATAACAATCCACGATGCAGTACAATAGGAGAGTCCCCATCACATCCTGTCGATCGATACAAAGTGAAACAAACAGACTGGATTTGTTGTGTGCTGGGCAGCACTGATCAGTCACTGTTTGGAGAGATGTATGGATTTTACTGAAAGAAACCTGAAACCATAATAGAAATGAATTTTCTGTCTTCCTGACCTGTTACTCACTGCTTGAACAGCATGCATTCAGCTTTCTTAAGTCCTGGTGTATCTGGCTATACTTAAACCCCTCGCTCACTGGGCGAACAGTGCGCACAGAATGAAGGCGAATGTGACAAATGAGGGCGAATTGAAAATCCGCAATCTCGACACAATGTTTTCCACTTTCGCAGCCAATTTCTGCGAAACCACCGTCCTCTCTTTACACCCCTAGCATGTTAACTACGTGTCAACTGCGTGTTGGGACTGGGTTGCATTCGCCACCATCACTTTTCCTCCACCACCATCACACTAGCTGCATATTGGAAATGCCCCCTTCGCCACCACAAGAGGCCGAGCAAGGGGACAAATGGGCGCGAAAGTGAGCATTGCCAACACGTTGGGAAGACACACGTGGCAAATGAAACACAAGAAATGCGTACAAAAGATGCATTACTGCGTTCATAACATGGTAGTGATAATGTGACAGGTCAAACGCGCTCCTTCGCCAGACCTTGGCGATATTTTTAAACATGTTTGAAATTTCTGCGCAGCTAGCGTGCACGAGACGGACCAGTGCGAACTAGGCGAACAATTCGCCCCAATTTTGCATCTGAAACACGTACACCTGCGTTTTTTACGAAAGATCCCTTTCCTCACGTTCGCCACCACACTCGCCCCAGTGAGCAAGGGGTTTTAGAGTTTTTATAAAGAATTTCCCTCCCCTGAATTCCAATAGGGAGCTTCACTGATTATTAACACAAAACATACTGTTCACAGACAAACAGAATTTAAAATAAATAAATAAATAAATACCAAGTAGGACAGAACGGAAAACACAGTCTGGAAAAATTCCGCCAGGGAGAACCAATCTGTGTAAACCTGCCAATCCTTTCTCTCCGAAATCTTCCTGAGAATAAACAAGTGTCCACATCAAATACAGGAATGAATATGCAAGACATTGAGTGCAGTGAGAAAGTCTCAGCTCATTATGGTCCTTGTAAAGACTACATGAAAAGCGCAGCCATTCTTTGAGTTGTGGTTTGAAGAGAAAGCGGGGAGGGGGGGGGGTGTTGGGGGCTTCTATTCAACAGTTATCCTACATCTAGATTCATGACCTTCTCTGAATGCTGCTGAGCAAATCTAAGATACGATGCACGCCAGATTAACTAATCAAGATAATTACAAATGGGCTGACTAAGTTCTCTAAATGATGCACCTGAGAAAAATTCTGGAATAAATTGCACACTCCTGTATTTCTTGGAAACCCCATATACACTGCCCAGCCAAAAAAAAAAAGGTCACAACTCATATTTTGATGGACTTCCTTTAGGCTCGATTACAGCATGCAATCACCATGGTATTGTTGCTTCAGTTGGTCAGGTAAAGGCTCAGCAACATTATATGGCAGCAAAATGAAGTCGGCTAATTACCTGAATGAGCAGGTTTCACATCAATGGACTCTTTCCTCCCTGTAAAATTGGGGTTCAAAGAGTTAAAGAGTCAGTCAAGGATCATGAGGAATCATTTATCCATGAACTGGTACCACAAGAGTCCTGATCTTTAAAGTCTACATGCTGTAATCAAGGCAAAAGGCTCTAAAACAAAATGCACAACCTTGATGTATATCAAAACTTGGGAAAAAAATGCTCATATTATTTTTAAATAAGCCTGCTCACTTTTTAAGCTCTGAGGTTATCTGACAACAATCCAATGCTTATATGAAGAATGCAGCACAGATCACTGGACAAGAGGACTGATTTGAAACTAGCACAAACCTTTCCAATGATGCTACTAATTTATGAGACTTATAAAAAACAAATATTGCAGTTAAGGCACTTGGTCATGCAGTCTGTCTAATGCAGGGAGTGCACAGTATTTTTGTCTATCTGAGCAGTAACCATGTCAGAGTAATGACATAAATTCTTGCCGTGTCTTGGCCAGGAGACTGGCAACACTAAAAGTGTGACTCAGAGCAATGATCATTCATGTCCTTGCATGCTGATGTGTGTGTTGGGGGGGGGGTTAAGAAGTATGTAAATTGTGTTTACAAGAGCAAAACCAAGAAACAGGTTGCAGGAGCTGTCAAACTAGACTGAAAACAAAACAAAATCTGACATGCTAATCCATTCAAACAATACACTGTCAAGCTACAACGTCCATTTGGTGTCCCGGTGTTCTTATTTGGGCCTGACGCAGGAAATGAATGACAAAATTTTGGTCCAAATATGGTCTGATCTCAGCATCGCCCTATCAAATTCCACCACTTTTATGGTGGAATGTACTTAGAGAATTAAAGGTGAGCAGAGGGAAAAAAATCTTCCAAAACACTTCTGCATAATGAGCCATGGAAGCTGTGATCCCATGTGTCCCCTGTACAGCCAGCATGATAAAGTTGCTCACTGGATGGCATCCCATTTTCAGCAGCAATGGATGCACTGATTCAGCACAAACCCACTGACGTTTTGTCAAACACTCCTCTTTTTCTTCTGATTCATGAGCCAAACAACTTGGTCAGGGAGGGGTTTGGCTTTGCTTCCAATAACTCAGTGCAATCTGGGGATAAATCATAGGCACCACTAGAGGATGAGCCAGGCGTTTTCGGGGCGGGGGGGGGGGGGGGGGGGGGGGGGGGTGTCACGTTCACTGACACTGGTCCTTGAAAGAGAAAGAGAAAGGGAATGCAGGCATTGGCAACAGTGATAGCAGTGGCGGTGGTAAGGGCTTAGTAGAAAGGCAATTGGGTAAATAAAGCAGCTCATGTATGAGTACTCAAGTATTACTTTCCCCCGCTTTAAGCGAACGCCTTTGTTTGCAATGACTGTTACGAAACAGGATGTGAGAAAGTAAATATCCTGGGGAATAGGCGACAACTGACGTGGCCACTAGGTAGTTATTAACAATTAATTTTAATATTGATGGCTTTTTTGGCAGACACTCTTACATTATTATGTCATTTATACAACTCAGCAGTAGAGGGTCAAGGGCCTTTCTCAAGGGCTCAATGGTGGGAATTTGGTGGTACCGGGGGCTTGAACCCTAACCTTCTGATCAGTAAACCAGAGCCTTACCACTGAGCCACCTTAATATAATATTTAGAGCATTTTAATCGCTGGAGCGATTCGCAGCTGAGTGTGAAGCGACTGGGATGAGAATCAGCACCTCCAAGTCCGAGGCCATGGTTCT
>JAOUQZ010000047.1:9100425-9165336 GCA_028564935.1 Neosilurus hyrtlii
AGGCTGCATAGCCGTCAGCGTGTTTCTGCCCTGCGATGGCCTGGCGAGCTGTCCAGGGTGTACTCTGCCCTGTACAGTACTCTGGCTGAGATGGGCGCCAGCCTCCCCGCGACCCTAATTAGGAATAAGTGGTTCAGAAAATGAAATGAAATGAAAATGAAATTTAGCCCCCCACGGGACCCCCCAATATGTAAACTATGGTTACGCCCTTGTAAATTATCCAGCATTATTGTACTTACTGAATTAATAAAGGTTTGAAATTAGGATGAAACCTTAGGTGTTAGCTATAAACTAGCATTAAATGCTAAAAGGTGGGCCACTGTGCATCTATCTCCACTTCTTGTCAGAAGAAAGAGTAAAAACAGAAAGTGAAAGAATCTTGTGGTAAGCTATGAAACAGGACAGACATGAAATAACTGCTTCATAAGGCAAGAAGCAAGTCGCTGCAAGACACCTGGTAAGTAGCTGCTTTCGTCATCTTTTTCTGCTGAAAACACGTAAAATCCTTGGAATATTTGAGGAATATCAACAACAATGTTTGTTGAAAGCCAATGATTTTTCTACAGGCTTCACCTAGAGATACTTTATGACTTCCTTCTCTTTATATCAGATTATAGTGAATAAAAAAAACAATGGCTATTAATACATAGACATAAACATATCTTTCATATAATGATACTTATAAAGTCTGAATATTGATGTCAGCATTGTATTGATATTTATTTTAAATGTATTTACAATATTCATATCATTTTAAACAGATTCCAGAACAGTACTTAAATCAGCTGGTAAACATGGCTGAACTTGATGAAAAGGCATTTAAACAATGCACTGAAGATCAGGAGGAAGGAAAGCAACTGGAGACAGATGACAATGGTAGGATTAATAACTTAAATGTTTTTAATACCTGCTCTGGGCTTTATTTAATTATTCACACTTTCACAGCTTTTAAAATAATATCCTCCATGTTATTTACTTTAAGTGATCTGAGAAATGTGCCAGGTGTGTTGGATTTGCACTAAACTTAAAAGTCAACACTTAATTTTAGTTGAATTGAAATGAACTGACTTACATCAAGTCTTTTTTTTTTCCTGTGAATTATTTCTCAATTAGTACAAAATACCCAAGATAAGCAACAGGTGATGAACCCTAAAGAGAATTTAAAGAAGCCAGGTCAGAAGAATGAAAGAAATGATGAGCACGATCAAGATATCTTGAAAACGCATTTACAAGAGGAAACGACTACGGAGTCTGAAGTGAAAGAGGACAAACTAGAGAATGCTGGAAAAGAAGCTACCAAAGATCTGGTAGAAAAGAATGCAGGTGAGGATGAGACGAACGACAAACCAGAAGAAAACGATTCCAAAGGAGATGGAAAGATGGCAGAGACTCAAAAGGTCGATGATGGAAACCAAGTCCAGGGTAAAGAAGATCACGATGAGTTTATTAAGGAGGCGTGTCAGACGAATAAAACAACAAACGAACAAAATCAGGACAGAGAAAAAAATCAGGCGCAAGAGGGAAACACTACAGAACCTGAAGCAAAGGAAAACAAACAACAGAGTGATGGAAAAGAAGGAGAAGGTACCACAGACCAGGATGACGAGAAGGCAAGTGAAAATGACAAGAATGAACAACCCGAAGAAAAGGACATGAAAGCAGACGAGAAGGTAGCAGAGGGTGAAAAGGAGAAACCTCCTGCAGGGGATGGAAACCAAGTGAATGAAAAACAGAAAAGGAAAAGTGAACTTACAGCAAATTCTTCACAAAAAGAAGGGATGAACAAAGGAGTGATGGACAAGGCTGCAAGTCAAGGTGAGAAGACTGATCAACCAGAGGAAAAGGCTGAAGAAGAAGAAGAAGAAGAGATGGAAAAGGAGAAAAGTCAGAGTGAGGACAACGGGATCAAGGGGAAAACTGAAGTGCCAAGACAACAGAGCAGCGAGAATCAAGATGCGGAAGGACCAAAGGATGCAAAACCAAAGGGGAAGGAAAAAAGTCAAGATGGAAATGACAAGAAACAAGGAAAGGAGAAAGGAGACAGGAAAAATGTAATGTCTCAAATGAAAGGTAATATTTTTAATTGTCTTCAGCCATATATATATATATATATATATATATATATATATGTGTGTGTGTGTGTGTGTGGGTGGGTGTGTGGGTGTGTGTGTACAGTATATACATATTGGAAGGCATCGTGGAGTAGTGGTTAGCACATCAGCAAGGAGGTCCTAGGTTTTAGTCTTGGCCTTTTGAGTTTGCATGTTCTCCCTGTGGTTGCGTGAGTTTCCTCTGGGTTTTCCGGTTTCCTCTGCCAGTCCAAAAACATTAAATTAATTGTCAGTTTCAAATTGCCTCTAAGCATGAGTGTGAATGGTTGTGCATGTGTTGGTCCTGTGACAGTGTAGGGAACTCTCCAGGGTGTACTCCGCCTTCACCCAGAGTCGGCTGAGATAGGCTCCAGCCTTTGCTTCACCTTGGTAGGATTAAGCATTTCAGTAAATGATGAATGAATACAATGCTGTAAATTGATAAATGAAGCTCAGAGGGTTCAAGAATGTTGTTAATTGTACTGTTTTTAAAATGCTACTTATTTACTTCATTTGTTTATTTTTTCCCCGATTGCAGAAACCTTTTACTCAGGTCTTAACAAAAAACATTATTACTTCACCATATTGATGGACCACACTAAAGGCTACCATGAGGAATTTTGTAAACGTCTCCATGAAAAAAAGCACAAGCTCAAGCAGGTGGATGAAGAAGAGAAGTGCAAGTTCATTTTGGTTTTCTGCCCAGTGGTTTCCCGATTGGAAACTGATATAGACGCAGCACTGCGTCAACTAAATCAAACATCAGGTAATTCCTTCCATAGAAATACACGTCCGTTGGTGGTACAAAGTAAACACTCAACAATCCATTCATTCATTCGTTCATTTATTTGCTAAACCGTTTAATCCTACTATGGTCTCAGCCAAGCTAATCTATCAAAGGGCCAACACACACACACACACACACACACACACACACAAAATCATTCACACTCACACCTAGGGGCAATTTGGAACAGCCAATTAGCCTCCTGTGCATGTCTTTGGACTGTGGGAGGAAACAGGAGTACCTGGAGGAAACCCAAACAAGCACAGGGTGAACATGCAAACTCCACATGCAAATCTCTGTTTCTCCCATATACATTTTATGATTATCACCAGTCAGAGTAATCGATTCCTTTAAGCTCTTAAAGTCCTTAAACGTCTTCCCCCCTCATCCAGTACAGCGTAAGGATTCTCCCCTCGTGTGGTGAGAAAATGAGTGGAAGATGCCTGATATGAAACACTCTTTCTGTCTTTTTTTCTTGCTTGTGTGTGACAGAGTCCAGGATGTGATGAGCTGTTGGGTTCAGGGAAGGTGCTGGATAAATGTGGTGTGTGTGGCGGGGACAACACGGCGTGTCATCTGGTTTCTGGACTGTTCCAGCACAGCCTGTCCAAAGTGGGCTACCACAAGATCGTAGAGATCCCACAGGGAGCCACCAAAATCAACATCACTGAGATGGTCAAGAGCCAAAACTACCTCGGTGAGTGGAAATGTACACCCACACACGCACACACACACACCCACACCCACCCACACACACACACACACACAAACAATCAAGCGTAATTCTGCATATTTACGAACCTGATTTGAATGATTTTGGCGGCACGGTGACACAGTGGTCAGCGCATCTGCCTCACAGCAAGAAGGTCCTGGGTTCAACTCCCGGGCTCGGCGCGTTTCTGTATGGAGTTTGCATGTTCTCCCTGTGCTTGCATGGGTTTCCTCTGGGTGCTTTGGTTTCCTCCCACAGACCAAAAACATGCACAGTAGACTGACTGGCTGTTCCAAATTGTGAGTTTGAGTGTGAGTGTGAATGTTTGTATGTGTGTTGGCCCTGCGATGGCCTGGCGAGCTGTTCAGGGTGTACCCCGCCTTTACCCAGAGTCGGCGACAGAGTCTCCTCGCGATCCTAATTAGGATTAAGCAGCTTAGGTTCAAGGGAGCTTCAAGGGATTCGCATGATTTCAGGTGTAACGGGTTTAATTCCATTTTTACTTATTCAGAAACAGCTCCTTTAAGATATATGATAGAAGCCAAAAGATCCTGGACCGTTACTCTCTCTCTCAAATGGATGGAGCATTTGAGTGCTGTTTATTTATCAAGATGGGCAGAATATCGTCCTTCAATGACACCCTGCTCCTAATGCATGAATGCCACTTAAAACACTTTGCCCGTCTCATCTGTAGACTTCACTCAGACAGTAGGGTCTCCACTGCTGATTGAAAATGCTTGATTTCTGATGGGTCAGTGTCACAAAAAAGCATGTAACCCAGCTCCTGATGTTGACAGCATGACGCCGTGCAGCATGTCTGTCCCGCAAGACTGACCACTTGCTTCCGCTGGATGCTCATGATTGTGCAATGCTCTATTCATTCGAGACAGGTACGGCCCCTCAAAGGTTTGATCACACCTCTTGATTTGCTTGAAGCACTGTAAATGTAATATTAATATTATACATCCTGGTGGCACGGTGGCGCAGCGGTTAGCACGTCCGCCTCACAGCAAGAAAGTCCAAGGTTCGATTCTGTGTGGAGTTTGCATGTTCTCCCCTTTCTTGGGTGGGTTTCCTCCAAGGACTCCGGTTTCCTCCTACAGTCCAAAAACATGCACAGTAGGCTGATTGGCTGTTCCAAATCGCCCCTAGGTGTGAGTGGGAGTGTGAATGGTTATGTTTGTCGGCCCAGAGATGGTCAGGCGAGCTGTTCAGGGTGTACCCCTCCCTCGCCCAGAGTTGGCTGAGATGGGCGCCAGCCTTCCCGTGACTATAATTAGCACTAAGTGGCTTAGAAAACGAATGAATGTATTAATTAATTATACATCCTTGTGTATATACCAGTATTTTTCATTTTCAAAATCTCACGAATGCACAGAGAATATTTCGATTCAAATCAAATCTACAAAAAAACCTTTCATTCTACATACAATCGAGAATTTCCCCATTGTGGATTATCTTATCTTATCTTATCAAGTCTGCTGGTTTAATTCACAGAAAAATCTGTTTCTGATATTATAATGTCAGTATCACAGCATGTGTGAGAATGTGTGAGAGACAGACAGAGAGAGAGAGAGAGAGAGAGAGAGAGAGAGAGAGAGAGAGGACGAAAGTCTCCTGCTATATGAGGAGTGACTGGAGGAATGTCAGTGCTTTATTGTTGGAGACATTGCTTTAATGAGAGCCACGTCGAGCCCCAGCAGTGTGTCTGGCTCGCGGCAGACAGGACCGTGTGTCCGCTCTCCTTCCTCTCCCAACTTAGGGGTCATGGACATAAACAAGTTTTCATTAGTGTGTGTGTGTGTGTGTCCCCAAGAGTTCAACAACCACTTCAATTACACAGAAGAATTTTCCAGTAAACTCGGCCACTGTTAAGACGACGGTGTTAAAAAACGGTCAGAAACACAGATGGTGCTGTGGAAGAGGCTCAGTCCAAACAGACAATAGAGGAGCTTTTCAGAGGATCGCATCAGATCGGTTTGTTGTGGACGACAGAAAAGTCGAGTCTGCAGGATTGGCGGTTTTGCTGAAAGATGACGTGGATTGGCGGTTGGAAACTTGTGAAGAAGTTTCTCTTGGAAAGCTGCATTGCTCCGAAGGCCTTCTGCTGCCTGAATTCATTTGTAGATTATGTCTCTGGTGATTTTTCTACATCGTAAAGTTATATGGTCAATACTAGATACCTGGAAACCGGAATTCTCCGTGTGTCAGAAAACATTACTGAAAAGATCACTGATACACCAGTGCGTCGCTTTACAGTCAGATCCAAAGAACAGACTCTGCTGGTCTAAAATAAAATGTAAAATATGATGATTTTTTATTTTTATAGCACTTCATAATATCACTCAACTCCTGGATCACAGAAGGAACCCAGAGCAGTAGATGATGGTGCACTGGCAGTGAATTTCCTAAAATCCCCATAATTAGTTGTGAGGATGTAAACCAGATGTTTGTACACCCACTCCAACAGCTTGCTCTGAGCTTCCAGTTTGACCGTGTCATTTTTTTTCCCCCCCTGGCAGCTTTGCGGAGTCGTTCTGGACGTTCCATCATTAACGGAAACTGGGCCATCGACCGACCTGGAAAGTACGAAGGAGCAGGAACGATGTTCACGTACAGACGGCCCAATGAGATCAGCAGCACCGCCGGAGAGTCTTTTTTAGCAGAAGGGCCGACCAATGAGATCCTAGACGTCTATGTGAGTGAATTCACATGCAGAATCTTTATGGGATGAATTCAGTGTTGAGTGATATGTGTAGCACCATACAATGTAATGACCTTTATGTACAACCCCGAATTTCAGAGAAGTTGGGACGTCCTTTAAATTTGAATAAAATGAAAACTAAAAGACTTTCAAATCACCAATCAGCCAATATTTTATTCCCAACAGAACATAGATAGCATGACAAATGTTTAAACTGAGAAATTGTACAATTTTATGCATAAAATGAGCTCATTTCAAATTCGATGCCTGCTACAGGTCCAGAAAAAAAGTTGGCACAGGGGCAACAAATGGCTGAAAAAGCAAGAAGGTTTAAAAAGATTCAGCTGGGAGAACATCTAGCAAATATGTTAATTAATATCAGTAATAATATTATAATTTTTAATTATAATTAATAGCTGTAAAATGCTTAACTATAAAAGAGAGGTGTTAAGAGAGGCAGAGTCTCTCAGAAGTAAAGATGGGCAGAGGCTCTAGGGTGCATTAAAAAAGATCTCCATCTACAGTGCATAACATCATCCAAAGATTCAGAGAAACTGGAGATATCTCTGTGTGTAAGGGACAAGGCCCAAGACCTTTATTGAATGCCCTGGGTCTTCGGGTCCTCAGGCGACACTGCATCACTCATCGGCATGACTGTGTCAGTGACATTACTAAATAGGCCCAGGAATACTTCCAGAAACCACTGACGGTAAACACAGTCCGCCGTGCCATCTGCAGACGCCAGCTAAAGCTCTATCACACAAAAGGGAAGCCATGTTTAAACATGGTCCAAAAGCGCCGTCGTGTCCTGTGGGCCAAGACTCATTTAAAATAGACTTAGAGCAACATGTGCTCCCCTTCAGACGACGTCTGTTCCAGGGAAGACCTTATGTATTCCAGCAGGACAATGCAAAACCACATAGTGCAGCTATTACAGCAGCATGGCTTCGTCGGAAAAGAGTCCGGGTACTAAATTGGCCTGCAGTCCAGAACTTTCACCTATATAGAACATTTGGCCCATCATTAAAAAAAAAATACGTCACAGACGACCATGTACTCTTCAGGAGCTGGAAACCTACGTCACACAAGAATGGGACCAAATTCCAACACCAGAACTCCAGAAACTCATAACCTCGATGCCCAGACGTCTTCAAACTCTTTTAAAAAGAAAAGGAGATGCTACATCCTGGTAAACATGCCCCCATCCCAACTATTTTGGGACCTGTAGCAGGCATCAAATTTGTAATGAGCTCATTTTGTGCATAGATTTGTCAAATTTATCATTTTACACATGTCTCATGTTATCTATGTCCTGTTGGGAATAAAATATTGGCTCATATGATTTGAAAGACTATTAGTTTTTATTTTATTCAAATTTAAAGAGCGCCCCAACCAGAATTCGGGTTGTAGTATCATTATTGACAATGCACTATGGTACTAGGGTATTAATAGGGTCTACTGCCTAGGGTCACAGGAAGGCTGGAGTCTATTACAGCCAACCCTGGGTGAAGGCAGGTACACCCTGAACAGCTTGCTAGTCCATAGCAGGGCCAACACACAAAACCATTCACACGTAGGGGCAATTAGCTGAATGTGCATGTATTTGGACTGTGGGAAGAACTTAACCCAAACCGTAACCCAACTCTGAACTTTCCCTTAGCAGATAGAAGGCAATTTCTTTTTTTGACTCAAGCCTCTAACCCTGTAAGAGTTGTGTATCTGTGATGAGAACGCAGTAGCAGTATGACAGGAAACTGATGCGGTGGTTTCAGATTTTGGATAGCACTCTTGAAATGTTCGAGATTTCAGTACCACCTATAAAACTGTTTCTTCTCTCTCCTCTTGCTTTCATCACAGATGATCTACCAGCAGCCCAATCCTAGAGTGCACTATGAGTACATCCTTCCTTCTGAGAACTCCATCAGCACGGCTACTAATGCAGAGGAGGGTGAGCTGATAATCACACTTCAGAACAACAACTAACATTCTTCATGCGTACTGTAACACTTTATGGATGTGCTGTAGCTCGTTAACAAGTACTTAAAGAGGTACTGCACACTCAAATGTTTGTTTTTTAAACCAGACTACGGGGCATTTTATGTGTTGAAAATGGCTGAAAACGCCATCTACTGGTTAAAATCACAAGTAACACCCTCTAATCAGAAGTAGATGGCAACCAACTTTTCCAGTCCCTTCCCATGAATAGAAGTTGCTCATTTTCAAGTGTATGTTGATCAAAAGTCATCATTCACCGACTGAACTACAGGGGCACTCGTAGAGTGGGAGGTACCTCTGCCAGGCAAGTGTATTAATTAACCTGAAAAATCCACCTAAGACTACAGGGTATTATTATAACTTGGCATAGTGATAATGAAATGTCTCCGCCTAGTGGGTGTCTGGTGAATTGTCATTCACATATTATGTTCACTTATTGACCTATTTTTTTAAACAGGATCCCATGCATGGATCCACTCCAGAATTTAATGCTTTGTTACTTGTACCTTGCACTATTAAAAAAAAAAACCCTTTGCATAACTTTTTGAGTCATACTGCACACAAATTAACTAATTAGCTAACAAACACAGGCGAAAACATAACCGCCCAGCAGACGTAAAATGATGCAGTGGGTGAAGTTAGGCTCAGAGCTGAGGGGTGACTATAAGTTAATGGTTCAGTGAGAACTAAATGTAATAAATCAAAGCTTTTCTTCTGTTTCTTTTCTTTGGTTGTCACCAGTAACTCAGGGTTGAGTGATTGCCAAGGTTCAAATAAAATGCTTTTTTTTTCATTATCTCTAGATGACGCAAGAATGTGATGATAAATAGATTGTGGCACTGATCCAAAATAGTAATATTGGATAATGTGTTTGAAGTTTACTGATTACACTATAATTAAGGTGAAGTGATTTTAAGTGAGGTGATTTTAAAAAATATTTTACTTCATATATAAGCGATATTTTTGACATTCATTTACTTCTGCTTAAAATACCTTTTGCTGTTATTTTACATATAGAGGTCAGAGGCCCCCCACATGCTGCGTCCTAGCTTCAATTTAAAACTTAACAAGCAACACTGTGCACCCTGAGCACACCCAAATTAGTTTTTATCTCAAAAAGCTTCTTTAATCAAAAAAAAAAAAAAAAAAATCAACTGATATTTTATTCTTTCCCAGTCCCATCAAGAAAAATACTGTTTATCCAAAACTCAATCCTGCATGTGATGTTTAACCCAGAATACCACATGGAAGCTTTGCTAGGTAGCTTGTTAATAATCTGCAGGTCATTTCTACATCAGGATCTTGTTTTCTGTAGTTAACACAGTGAGCGGAGGGGAAGGATATGATCAGTACGGCAGAAGGCCGTCTCAGGAAGGACACGAACGAACAGGTGGGCACAGGAACCCACCTCACACACCTGAAAACCAGGTACCGCCTCGCAGACCCAGAGAACACAACTGGAAACTCACGGGCACAACGGACTGCAGCGTCTCCTGTGGCCGAGGTCAGAAATGAACACTTGAGCAGATAATTCACGTTTATGACATCATTTTTCTTTAGTTTATTAGTTGCTAGACCAGAATCCTGTGCACAACATATCTACACTTAGATGACAATTAATTAAGACTATATTAAGAGTGTGTGTGTGTGTGTGTGTGTGTGTGTGTGTGTGTGTGTGTGTGTGTGTGTGTGTGTGTGTGTTTGTGAATAGGGATCAGGCACACTGTGTTCGGCTGTGTGCACCGAGTGACTCACGAGCATGTGTCTGACAGTCACTGTGACAGCGCTACTAAACCCAGCACACAAGAGGAGCCGTGCAATGTCCAGCCATGTCCCGCATTGTGAGAATGCACCACACACACACACACACACACACACACACACACACACACACACACACACACACACACACACACACAGTACAGACCGTTTTATGTAAGGCATCTCTTACTGAATTTTAAAGTGGAGCCAATAACCAGAACTTTGCTGTTATCCCACAGGGCTGTTAAATTCTCAG
Source organism: Neosilurus hyrtlii (assembly GCA_028564935.1). Classification (NCBI taxonomy): domain Eukaryota; kingdom Metazoa; phylum Chordata; class Actinopteri; order Siluriformes; family Plotosidae; genus Neosilurus; species Neosilurus hyrtlii. Next base: position 9,110,731 of record JAOUQZ010000047.1, read on the forward strand.
TTCTGATTGGTCAGAAGGTGTTGACTGTCAATAAATCACAATTCACAGTTATTTATTATTGCATTTGCTCCTTTATATGATTGAAAAACTTCTGAATTTTGCAGAAGCTTTAAGTAATATATTAAAAACTGTGTGTAACTTTATTGTTGGATGTTACACAACAAATAAAAAAGACTAAAGTGTTACTTTTAAGTAAATAAGAACAAGTTGCTGTAGCACAATGAAGAGCAATAAAACTCACCGGGTTGTGATCCTTTTGATGAATAACTTGACTATGCTGAATGATTGGTGTTTTTGTTTGGGTTTTTTTCAGTTGGGATATCGGTGAGTGGTCCGAGTGCAGTAAGACATGCGGCCTCGGCATGCAGCACCGACAGATCCTGTGCCGGCAGTTTTACGCCAACCGCACACTCACAGTGCCCGCCAAACGCTGCGAACACCTGGAACAGCCGGAGAGCAGCAGCACCTGTCAGCTGAAGATCTGCAGCGAGTGGCAGATTCGCTCTGAGTGGAGTTCTGTGAGTGACAGCTGCCCGTCACACCATCGGGAGTCTAGAGGGGATGCTGAGAGTCATGGGATTGTGGGATGTCAAAACAGAATTTCAAAAGATTTCATGGGTTCCCAAATGCAGCAATGTGTGATTACATGCACATGCGTATTCCACTGTTATTACAAATAGAGCGGTGTTTTTCATTTGCTGAAGGTCATGTAAACATCATCATATGTTTGGATCATCTGAATTTAAGGTTCATTTGAATTTATCGTTTTCTGATGATGACATGCAGGATATGCTGACATTATTCGGAATTTGGGAGCGCTCCTTTAACATGTACCCTGGGCTTACACTGGGGCCACGATATCCACAATCTCCACGACTCGAGAAAGCACAGTGCTCCATGATCTGTTCTTTACTTTTTCTTTTTCTACGCTTTCATACACAAGGTCCCGTGTTCCAGTCTTGGCCTTAAGCGTTTCTGTGTAGGGTTTGTATGTTCTCCCTGTGCTTGTGTGGGTTTTCTCAGCGTACTCCGGTTTCCTCCCCCAGTCCAAAGACATGCACATTGGACTGACTAGATATTCCAAATTGCCCCTTAGTGTGTGAGTGTGAGTATGAATGGTCGTGTATGTGTTTGCACTGTAGTGGTTCTGGCGAGTTGTTCAGGGTGTACCCTGCCGTTGCCCAGTGTTGGCTGAGATAGACGGCCCTAGTAAGACAAAGCAGTTTAGTAAATGAGTGCATAAGACACATACTTTTATTTCCATGTTTGTACTGAACTCTGTACAAAACCTGAATACACTAATCAACCCCCATAGAGTGTAAATAAATAAACTGAACGATGATGATGATGATGATGATGATGATGTAAGTGAATGTGTAGCTATAAACTGACACTAAAGCTACTAGAACTCACCTGACCTTCCTTTTTTATGCTTTCAATATATGAATATAAACATCTCATTTTAGTTTCCACATAGTATATACTATTTATTATTATTATTATTATTATTATTATTATTATTGCTATTATTATTATTATTATTATTATTATTATTATTATTATTATTATTAATATTAATAACAATAATATGATTAATGTTGTTGTTGTTGTTGTTGTTGTGTGTGTGTGTGTGTGTGTGTGTGTGTGTGTGTGTGTGTGTGTGTGTGACAGGAAATGTAGCTAATTCTATGGTTTATTAGCTCTATACACTGGAAACACGGTTAAATCACTCTTCTTGACTTCTTCTGGCAAGTTGATTTGAGTTTTTTTTCCATCCTCAAATCCTTAAATATATCTCTAAATTACTCAGCACCCGAAGAATTTAAAAACATTCAACTCGCCTTCAACACCTCAAACAGTTAAATTAATTACCATGGAAACGCATAGATGTATAGGACCAAACTATCATCTTGCATAGCGGAGGGGGGGATGATCTAACCAAAGTGTTTATATTGACGTAAACGTTTATATTTGCAGACGTGTGACGATTCATAAACAAGTCAGACGTGCTTTTAAAAGCAGAGAGCGTCTTACCTTTGAATTCTGTGATAAATATGTGATACGGTGTCGGTTAGAGTCGGTTGGTCCCCCCTATTGGTTTGAATTTGAACTGCCCTTATAGTAGCCTGCGCTCGCGAGCCCACACAGTGCAGTAAAGCAGCTGCAGGTAGACCGGTGGCTTTCATTCACAGGAAAGGGATACACAGTTCAACAGCTAGAGGAAGGACAGCGCTATTTATGCCGAGACTCTCTTTACATCCTGCTGAAGGATAGCCAGAGGTAAGACACGTTGGAGTTTATTTCACAAAGTGTCTGGGAGCTGTTTTAAACAGGGGTAGTTTTGTTTGTGGAAGTTGTTTATAGTGGAGAGGTGAGTGTTACAGGGTGAATAGTGTATACACGGTTTAGTAAACAGAGGAGATGAATGTGTGTGTGTGTGTGTGTGTGTTTGAAGTGGACTTCTCGTCGCACATGGCTCGGTTGGAGTCATGTCGTTTGTGAAACATTGTAGCCAGTTTTTAAAGTTTCCTAGAGGTTTTGCCCCTCAGTATCCCAGTGTCCTTCCTCCCTCCTCTACAAACCCTTATTTACTCCCAGTTCTCCTCCCAGTTAAAGTAATTAGTCTTCTTCAGCAGTGGGAGAATGCAGACAGCCTTTCTTTTATCCCCAAACAGATTTACTTGCCACTCACGTTTCATCCTGAGATCACAGGAGGGATTTTTTTTTCCTCTCCCTTTTTGCTCACGTTTCCAAATCCTGCCCCCCTCACCTTGATTAGTTCAGTCACTGAGGAGGAGGAGGAGGAGGAGGAGGAGGTGAGGGGGGTGATGCTTCCTGTTCATGAGAAATGATCTGGACAGTCAGCAGAAGTTGGAGCTGCTGTTATTTCCAGCACCGCGCACGTGCGTTATTGTGCTCGGATGGTTTGGGCTACCAGCTATCACTGCAGTCCATTGAAGCCTCCTGCTCATATAACACACTTGTATTTATTGTTTTATTGCACTGTTTGATAGTGTAGGCGCAGGTGGAGTTCATCTCCTATCTGGATGCCTGGAAAATAACTCGGAGGTGCTTGAATACAAACAAAGAAAAATAATAATAAAAGCAAATAAACAATGATAAGATGGACTGGACATGCAGTGGATGTGCACACTGAGCAGTGTCAGGAAAGAGGACAGAACAGGACATGGGACAGAGGCAGGCATCGGAAAGAGTAAATAAACAACACAGACACAGGGGAAAATATGCTCTCCCATTATTCAAATATTAAAAAAAAGATTCTGTGTGTATGTGGAAGAATAAACGTTTGCATTATTCTGATAAGAACCAGCCACTATTGGGTTTGTCAGTTCTGTCTGTCTTGCTGTCTCGCTGTCTGTCTCAGACATGTGTTTTGCTGTTCATTGCATTTTGAAGCCTAATTCGCAATCAGTCTGCAAGTTCTTCCAGAAGAAAAGAGGACCGCAGGGAAAAGTCTGCACAGGTTTTCTTTCCAGTCAGACAGGATAGCGTTTATCCAACACAAAGACTGAAACCAATTGAATCATTGTTTAGGATTTAGGGAAAAAAAGCCCTGCTGTCGGTTATTTGTCAAGAATGTTGACTACAACTGTCTTTTGAGAGCATGTGTAGCTTTTCTGATATTGCAAAGTCATGTTGTTCACATCTCCTGAAATGGTCAAATCAGATCAAGAATAAAATAAATGAAAGCCCTTTTTCTTTCTTTCTTTCTTTATTTTTTGGCATGTAGGATATGTTATAAATGTAATTGCTGTCGTAATCTCTTTCTGTTTGGATGTACCAGATTCATATCAGCCAACTATCTGGTGCTTGAATGGTTTTTGGATGATTCTGCTGACCACATGAAGTTGAGAGCTACTTAAATGTGATGTGTTCAGGTGCAGGTTGGGTAAGAAAAAAATCCTCCACAATGACTCAAGCACAGAATGGGATAGTCAGGGCCAGCAGGGGGCACTGTTGGGTGGTTTTATTGACCTGTGTATATTTTTAAGCCTGGAAGTGATGAGCATGTATTGGTCATCGAGGGAGCAGGGCTCTCATGATGTGGAAGCCTTATAAACATGCATCAGGAAATGACGATGCCGCAATAGATCGATTTATCACAAAGCTCATCCTCGTCAAGATGGCATGCACTCAGAGTGATTTCCATTAGAACATGGTGTCTGGAGATAAGTGAGCTGCATCACTCCAAGAGCTGGGTTTTTACATGGGTACATTGAAACACTTGCTCTTTTCCCTCTCTCCCCCGTCAATGTGATTTCAGTGCTGTTGCATTGAAACTGCAGCGCGTCTTTCATTCAAGTGTAAGTGAGAGATGAAAATCTGCCGCCGTTCAAATTATAGTATGTAAACCTGAGTGCTAATTTACACTTCACATGTTTCTATCAATATTTATGTGGTTTCATTCACTGAGCACTGTAATGAGTGGTGTGGTGACAGCCTCTCGCTGTTTGAATCAGTCTCAACTGGTTGCAAAGCGCCTACTTGGAGATGTACTCAACATTTGTTTGGAAACTTGATGGAGTATGCAGTCAAGATTTGGGAATTAGACGCGTGTCATACATTCTTTTCTCTACTTTTCCTTTCTGATAGCACTGAGGCATTGCATCATGGCTGAAGTATGAAAGAAAGAATAGGAAGCTATGGGAAAGTTACAATCGTGTCATGACTCATTTTTAGGATGCACACAACTATAGTCTCTATAGTGTCAGTCTGGATCTGGATCTCTTCTGTGCATTTTTGTGTATGAGGGTAGGCTGTTAACTTTTCACGACAACGTCTTCATTTGCCCAGTAAGTTAAATAAAGCCCTTATGTGCCGCATCTAAACAAATGTGTTTGACAAAAGTATTGATATTCATCTAGTCATTATTCAGATATTCATATAGTCACTTTAGTGCCAAGTGCCAATTAGGTGTGTCCTTGGTACCCGAGGCCTCTTTTTCAGATCTAAAACAGGGTTTTTATCCATAATGAACTTACGAGAGCATTAAAACACACAAGTGTTCTTTCAAAGCAGGCATGCTGCAGCACAGAGCCTTCTCAGAAAAGCTCTACCAGTCTGGATGCATCCACAGAAACAGAGTGCAGAAGTGAAAGGTTTTATCTAAGACTGTTTTAATATCGCTGCAAGTAATTATAACAACGCATGAATGCAATCTTGTGAAATAAAGACCCTGTGACTCTCATCAGAGTTTCAGTGGTGCATATTTAAAACGTGCCATATGAATTATTTCTGATGTTGAGCCATCGTTCGAGTGAGGACAACAGGAATAAAAGTTTAATGCAGAAGAACTTGATCTGACACTAACCCTAGACTCTGCACCCTGTCACTGAGTTTCTCTTCTGATAAATTAGCAATCAGTCATGTACAACCAGAAAGGCAGCTTTTCATCCTTCAAGAGAGAAAAGACAGTTGAGAAAAGCATTTGCCCCATCATCTGAAGATTACTAGCTCAAATCCCAACGATGCCACATCCATTTGTAGCTAGAGTGCAAGATCGGCGTGGTCTCTGGGAGAGGGAGGGGGTGAGGTGGAATAAGCTCACTACACTGTCAGTTACCACAACATTAGCCAATTATGAGTGTCTGGCAGCTCATGCGTACAAAATTGTGTGGATAGCTCTTTCTTTTTCAGAGTGTGGTACTCTTTTTCATTAACGAATTATTGCATGAGTCAGAGAAGATGTGTTCGGCTTCAGTCACATGCCCCAGAGGAAGCATGGGAAGGATCAAACCCTCACACACCCTTGGTAGCTGTCAGGTTTTCATAAGGAGTGAGGGTTAATCTAATTACAGTTACTTGCCATGATTTTCAGAAGTCATGCCTTGACTTGCTGTATCGTTATCGTCACAGTGTTGGCCTTGCCCTCTGGCAGGTACTAACCACTGCAGTATGTAAATATTATAAATGTGTTAACCGCAGCCCACCCTGTTACATTTTTTTTTTTTTTTTTATCTCTAACAATGATTTTTGTTGTATTTTGGCTATGAGACATTTTGCCCTCATTTTGTTAAAAGCTGCTTATGCGTAAATGTCATCTGATGATCTAACTGCCGTTCGGAAGCACGCTCTGCACTTTGACGGAGTTTGAGAGATGGTTTACTTGAAAGAAGCTGTATGCAGGTTTGAACACAGCTTTGTGGTGTTGCACGCTTTGTTTATTTTTTTATTTATTTATCTTGACGCGCTTTTGAAGTTCACAAAAACAAATCTTTCTATTCTAATAATCACAAACTCAAACGAGATGAAGTCATTCGCAAGCTGTTACCGTTCAAGTGCACTTGGTGTTCTGCCATTCAGTGCTAGTGAGGTTCAGATTGGTTCAAAAACATTGGGTGTTTTGTTTCATTACAATCTGGAGCAGTGGAATAAAGGACAATAAAACACTGGGGCCTGTTAGTGCATGATGTCCCCCCCATTGCTTTACCTTTTGACTTGATAACTTTGTTTGGTGCTCCATGTACTTTTAACCTTAATGAGTTCCATCACCATAAAAAAGGGTTAATAACAGATTAACTACCGAGTCATTGCTTTTAAAGACTGGGAAAACAAATGTGGTGTTTGTGTGTGTGTGAGACTATAGATAAAACATTCCTCCAGAACAAAAAACAGAAGCTGTGTCATATTTGATTTATTTTCCCCTAATAGATTTTAGAAAGGCCATCATTCACAATAACTAACTAATAAGAAGGTCCTGCCGAGATTTGCAGTGTTTTGAAAACTTTGGAAAGCGTTCAATTTGAGCAGTGCCATGCTTCACTAAGGATGCTGACATTTGTTCCCTTTATTCAGCATACAGCAAATCATGACATTTTCCTCACCCTTTTTAGGGAATTGCATTAGAAGTGAATTCCTGTGATGATAGAAGCGCTGAAGCTCCAGGGTTGTCCTCCAGTTTGTTGGGAGTTATTTTTTAATGAATCCCTATCGTTATTCTGTCTGCCATCAAGGCTAGGAAAGATGGAAGAGCTATGCCTTTGGCTGATTTTCAAGAGAATTGAATGCCATGCTGTCTTTTGTTTGGCTTTGTTCTGCAGCTGGGAATGGAATGGCAGGGAGGAGGGAATTGAATGTTTGCCAAACAGTTGAGGGCCTTGATTTGGGGGAAAAAAATATTTAGCTGTACACTAAAAATAACAAGATAGAAGGAGATCAAATTATTGTCTGGGTCCATTCAGCCTCCTTGAGCCAAGGCTGCGTATTGTTTGAGTGTTCGGCTGTGTGTAGCGCAGATAGACGACTGCGTTCTCCTCAGGCGCTGAAATGTGATCCATGATATTACTGAGCTGATCGCTGTCTACAGCCTTAATAACACTTTATTATTATTGCAGTTGTCTGAAGTGGCATCAATGTCTTGTGTTTTCTTGAAAACTAGTAAAAAAAAAAGAGAGAGAGGAAAATAATCAGTCTGACAGATTCTTTTATGTATTATTGTCCTTAATTATTGCCATGGATTTATACCAATGAGGATATTCACTTTGTGGGGGGTGGGGGGTGGGGGGCTCCACAAATAGCACACCCAGTGGCATCTTCAGCTATATACAGAATGTGGAGCACCTGCAAAAATTAGTCATACACTAGCACTGGGAAAATTTGTATTTTATGATGTTTGTTTAAAGGAAGCTGATTGAATTCAGGTAAATTTAAGAAGCAGTGTTTAACCACTGATCATATCTTGGCTAATAAGAACCAAAATGTGTTCTCTCTCTTTCTCTCTCTCTCTCTCTTTCTCTCTCTCTCTCTCTCTACCGTTTGAAGTATCCTTAGGTTGGCTTCTTTTCCCATGAGAAGTTATTTTCATGATGTGCTTAAATGATTACAATCACTCAGATGGATCACTGTCGGTATGCATAATCATAAACAGACAATATCAGTGTCTTATTATGGCACGTGAGTGACTCTCGATACCTTTTCACCAATGTTTTATTTTTTTTCTTTAATCTTTAATTTGCCTATAATCCATGTTATACATTGTGTATTTATTATTTTAGATAAAATGAATGATACACATTTTCTTCCTGAGCTAAGAAGAGTGGAATGTACTTCTCTGTTTAGAATTCCATTCGAGTCATTTTGGAAAGCGTGATCTTCTGTTTTTGGTTTTGTAAAGCTGGCTTCATGCACCGTGCTTATAAAGGAAGGATGACGTGATGGCATGCATCTTTTCCCCAATATTGTTTTCGCTTCAGTGCAAGGAGGATTCAATAAGGAGATGGGAAAAGGGGTAGAAACCGAAATACTCCCACAGTCGATTTACCCATTGTGGGGGAGGGACACTATTCCCATTGATGGTGTTGATGGTGAAGCCCCCAAATGCTAGAGAAAGGGGACCTATTCAGTGCAATGGGCGGCTCTACTCTACTATGGGAGATGGGTGTTCCAGCTTTTGTGGCACATGGTGGGAACATTGTCCTTATTCCAGTGATTTAATACAGCCAGGTTTAAGCAGCTTTACTGTGCCTCCTGCCTAGAAGAGACCGAGGATTCATCATTACAGCAAGGTATCCTAAGGAAACTGTAGATTGTCTTCTGCCTATGTGTGAAGTGAATAATGGGTTAGTGCAGTGTGGTCACTCTCTGGAACACTCAGAACCTCGTTAGGAAGGGAACAATCATATTGACTTTCCAAAACAGATAAATATGCTAAATGAAGGAAATTGACAAGGACAACTACGAATGATTTTCGAAATATAAAACACAAATAGCCTAGGTATGTGATGTCACTAGGATGTAATCATCACGGAAGCAAGCTGCAGACAAATATAAGCTCCTTATCTGCTTGTATTTCAGACACCAGGGCTGACAAATACAAAACGTAAAGGTTCAAGATACACAAACAGGTAAGGTTCAAGTAGAGCACCAACAGATTATCAGAAGTTCAAATTCAGAATCCATTACACAACATTAGAATGGAAACATGTTCTGGAAAACAGAAGTCTGGTGATTTCGAGTTTTGAAGTGAGTGCCAGAAATTGCAGTCCTCAGCAGACGTGTTTGAAGACCACTGGGGATACTGAGAGCAAGCCCTGAGTGAAAGTTGGAGCAAATGTGACACCAGTATATACTGGTAAATAATGCATGTTGAAGCATTATACACCTTATATAAAGAACGATTTCAGTGTTGCTTGTTTTATTGTAAAGCACACTGATTTAAGAGAAACCTAGTAGTTGAGTCTTATTAACACTGTAATAAAGAGGTTGTGTTGTATTGTGGCGTTGTGTTCATTAATCTCATGAGAATTACCCACGTGACGCTATTTTCAGACTATCAACAGCGATGGCGACAATGAGAAAGCGAGGCAGGCGAGCTGGCACCAGATAACTTACTGAATCGAAAAGTAAAGAGCGAAAAAGACAGTCAGACAGAAAGAAATCGAGAAAGGATTCTCTTTGAAGAGCTTTTTGGGAGATGGAATAGAGTGAAAAGCGGGCTGAACTTGATTAACTATGAAGTTGCAGGGTTCCTGCTTCACAGCTGTGTGTATGTGTCTTTTCACATGCTTGTTTGTGAGCCTGAGTAATAAGGTTGTTGTGCAAAAATATTAACTTTATTTTTAACCTGTTATCTTTTTATGTTATATATGTATATTAGTTAGGAAATACAATAGCATGCAACATATACTTGCAGTTGCAACATATGTATGATTCCCGTCCCCCCCACCCCCAACCAACTGTGTCTCAAACTTTACATCCGATTTTCCAATCTACCTCAACTGTACACGATTACGATTTGTGTTTTTTGTAATGTAAACAAGCGAGTACACTAGCCTCCTCCTCTGTCTCAGTGTGAATGCTGTTTTCCCATACACATGTGCAGTGGTGTTGAATCGTCGGAACCTCATGCATATGCATGAGGAAAGCCATTTACAGGTAAAATGAATTGTAACACCAGGGAGGTGTTCAAAATCCTCTATGCCACTAAAACTTTGCTCGGATATGTCATATAAATAACAGTATTTTTAACATCGACACCAACACATTTTCGGGCACGTAGTGATCAAGGGGCTTTTTGTAACAATGTTACAAAAGAGTTGTTAGCACGTCTCCCTCACAGCAAGAAGGTCCTGGGCCCGAGTCCTGGGCTTGGTGAAGTGTGGAGTTTGCATGTTCTTTCCGTGCTTACATGGGCCCCCTCCAGGTATTCCAGTGTCCTCCCACAGTCCAAAGACTTGCACATGAGTCTAATTGGCTGTTTGACATTGTCCCTAAGGGTGTGTGTGTTGACCCTATGATAGACAGGTGAGCTACTCAGGTTGTACCCTGCTTTCTCCCAGAATCGGCTCAATGACTACTCACTCACTCGTTTGCCGAGCCACTTACTCCTACTAGGGTTGTGGGGAGTGTACACTACAGTTTGTACAATTTTTCCTACTCGTTCAGGAATCGAACCTACGACCTTTCAGTCGCAAAGACGCTACTGTTCTTTTTAGCATAACTTTGTTAATTTTGTTGCTATTCTTCAAAAATCTGTACGAATGAAACGTAAAGTAATTAATAAAATGCTTTGTGCAGTCTGGGGGACAACAGCTAAAATTTGTCTTGTTAAAATAGCAAAGATTATCGGTAATTCACGCATGAATGGAACACAATAGTGATTTTTGACAGCCAGAAGAATCCAATACAGCTGACCGGTGACATCACTGTTCAGTGGGTCTCTTTTGTACAGTAATTCATTCATTTTCTAAGCTGCTTAACTCTAATTGGGGTTGCCGGTAGGCTGGGGCCCATCTCAGCCACCTCTGGGAAAGGGTGGGGGTACACCCTGAACATCTTAACAGGCCATTACAAGGCCAAGACACATACAACCATTCACGCTCGCACCTAGAGGCGATTTGGAACAGCCAGTTAGCCTATATTTTTGGACAGAGGGAGGAAACCGGAATACCCGGAGGAAACCCACACAAGCATGGGTTGTTGATATAATATACAGGTAAAAACCAGGTCCAAATATTTGTAACCCAAGACTGTTCAGTGTTAGATGCATTATAAAAAAAATTTACTGTGCACATGAATTTACCAAAATTAAAAACAAAAACAAACTAGAGGGACACTCACAGTGCAAGGTCCCTCCACCACACAGAATTGGTCAGACAGTAAATAGGCTCTATATTGGTTTTAATTTCCCATGTGCTCATCTTACAATATGTTCTATAGTACGTAGACATAAATAAATTGGCACAAAAATTCTGATGTTTTATGAGATAGCTGGTGTGTGACCTTTTAAGGTCTCTCAAGGTCAAAGGTAATTGTCACTTGAAAGCCCATATGGTATCCCGTTAGTGTTCCATAGTAATGGGATGTCTGTCAGTTTCAAAGTTATAAGTACCTGATCCTGTGACCTTGATTTTGATCTTTTCAAGATCACTCAAAGCCAAAAGGAATTATACTGTTTGAAAGCATGTATATATAAGTTTCCCCTTTCCATTTATGGGTTTATGTCACTTTGTTTCTCAGATATAAGCAATCTAAATTGTAATACAGGGAATGTCTATCTCCAAAAGTTTGTGACCTTTCTCTGACCTTTGACTTTGATTCCACTTTCATTTCAAAATCAGTTATTCTCTGGGACTCAGGTAAGGACTCAGGTAAGGTCCCCACCAAGTTTAGAAAAAATCAGGGCGTTACAAGGCATAAAGCTCTACTGGGGCACAGACCCATAATTTGTAGGAATAAATGTTTAATGATGGTGGTATTATATTTTGCTTGATTCATGATGGTAAGATGACTACTTTGGCCTCAAGATCTATTAAGGTCAAATGTGCATGCATAATTAGTAGTCTGAAACTTGTGATTGCATAAAGCGAGCCAGAAATGCATGGAATTTATCAGAGTTATCTAAGTAACTTTTGTGGATATAATTACTTGTGATATGTTGTAAATACATTCATTCATATTACTTGTTTAATTTGATTAATTATTCGATTAATTATATGGAATTATAAATTATGGATTTGTTGGCGACGCCACAAAGTCGCTGTGCGCATCTGAAAAGTCCTGTCTCAGGAAATGTGGCTTATCTCAGCCGACTCTAGCTGGTGGGGTATATCCTGTACAGCTCACCGGTCCAACACTCATTCACACTCGCACCTAAGGGCGATCAGGAACAACCAATCAGCCTATTGTGCATGTCTTTGGACTATGTAGGAAACCAATGCAAGGGCAGGGAGAACAGAAACACCCTCGTGAGCCCGGGACTCAAACCCAGGACGTTCTTGCTGTGAGGTGGACATGCTATCTACTACGCCATTGGAACAACCCTATTGGTGACATTTTAATTTGTTTGTTGGTCATGTGATCATGTTATAAATTTGGGTGAAGGAAAATATAAAATCTCAAATGGAGAACACAAACATGCTGACATTCATTTGTTGCTGTAAAAACCTCTTTATTCTAACTGTTTGCATCGCTCTCAAGATGTCGAGGAGCATTTGTGCTGAAAATTCTGCTCACAGCTTTTTTTTTTTTTGCTGACACCATATTATAAAAAAAGAAACAAATTCAGTGTGGCTTTTCATTTTTCTTTTTTTCATGTCTCTCTTGTACATTGTTGCTGAACAATATTGGCAAGTAAAAGCTATACATTCCTTTCATGGTGATGACGTAAACGGACCAGGGTTTGCAAATAAGATAATATGAACAGAGGCCAGCAGGGGCAGTGGGAGGGGCGATAATCGCACTCGAGTTCGGACATGCAAAATTGACCAAGTGTAAAAGTACCCTGAAACTGAATACAGACCTCCCACACTGTAACCGAGCTCATATCGTTCCCATCCTGCTTTTCCTACAGAATGAAATGATCATGCAGTAAATTTAGATAGCAAGATAAAGTATTTAAGATTTGGTTAATGGGAAAAGGGTGGATCCCTGGTAATCTTGAGGTATATTTTAGTATACTTTTATTATTTCTTTTTATTTAGAGCTTGTTAAAAAATAAAGTTTGTCATATGAGGCATTCCCACACTATACTACTCTATATGTATTACTCACTAGCTTAAACAATAATCAAAGTGTAAACCGATGCAGGTTGGATGAGCAGATTGCTCAATTCACATATGTGCACATGTTAGTTCGAAAATATGATGGAGGAAAACTGTGTTAGTTACTACAGCGATTATGAGTTCTCTAGTTCAACAAAGCTACAATTCAAACTCTAAGAAGAGAATAAATTGGCCAACCTCCTGTTCACTAGACCTTGAACACATGAGAATAAATGCTTTGTGTGTTATGCAAGATAAATTCCAAAAGCTACCCATGCTTTTTATACAGAATAGTAGTCTTTCACGTTCCCTTGTTTTTGTTTACACTCATGCTTGCTCATACTTGCCTAATTCTCACTCCTGTCACTCCCCATGAAAGTAAACTTTTTCTTTGTACTGGAAATTAAGACATGATGATTGACATGCTGGTTTATGACACATCCTGCCAATTCTGATTGGCCATGCTCTATATGACAGTCATGTAGTAGTAATTCTAGGCCTGTTAGTGACTCACAGCAGTTCAGGACTGTTGTCTTAAAGTACTTTTTAATAAGAAAAATAATCCTACACACTGTTGCTTTAATTATGGGAGATTAATGAGGCAAGTTAATGCTTGCTTTTAATACCCGTTCTTTTATAACATGGCAGCATGCAGAAGTTGTGATATTGATTTTTGATGGAAATATGAAAGGCACCACATAATCCGAACTCCTACTCAAAAACTGCAGGGCAGTGATTTTCTTTATAAAAGTGCCAGATCATGTAAACTCCTCTGCTGTGAAATGAGATATTAATAGCACTGTGCATAGAATCATGTTGAATACAGCAAGCTGACTACAGGCAAAAGCCTGGTGTTGTCAGGGGGAGGGTGAATCAGCTAAAGCCACTTTCCAGGTGCATTCACACAGATCTCAGCATTGCCTTCTCTTCTCTGCATTATCTTTCTGTTCCGGTATTATTTGCATGCCACGAGAATCTAAAAATATCTCCCAAGTGAACGGAAAGAACACGTGCTGAATCTGCCTGGACTTTAGTGCATCACCATGGTCACATTTATGAGCAAAAGTAAGATGATTTGGTCCAGATGATGGGGCTGTTTGATGTTTTGACAAAGTATTGTATCAACTACATATTTTATACATACTATGGATAAGTTGATGCTTCAGAAACACACGTTCCTTTAATCAGTGTGAATCGTTGAGTAATGGTGCTTCTTCAACATTTCAGTGCAGCCCTGTTTTCCCCATGTTTAGCATCCAGATTAGTCCTTTCTATTGGCTTTGTTAGCATGATCAGCAGTGGTTTCTATAGTGATAAGTAGCTCGCTGCAGGGGCATAAAGATTTGTCTCAAGTGCAGACCCAGACAGTCCTCACTGTGACAATGATTAATACCCATTTCCAAATGACAAATGACTAAATACAGGCTACCACCTCATCAACCGCAATGCAAATCTCATCCTGCGCTCTGGCATATCTTACAAACAAGTGCTCCGTGAACCTCTCCAGAGGTGTCCACTGCATGCTTATTTATAAAGTGATTCATGCAAGGTAAATTTTAATTGATCTGAATGAACTTGAGATATTTTAATTTAGACAATTGGCAATTGTCATTTGCTCTGCTTGTGGCACTTGTAGCAACACCACCACCACCTGCCAGTTTTCTCGAGTGATCAAGGTTTTTCTCAGTGGTGGTGCTTTCGAAAAGTACTGTTTGAAATTTATTTTTGTGCAGTATGGTTGAGGAGCTTTTCTGTGTGTTCTACAGTTTCTATGAAAATGTCTGCTTGTTAATTTTCTGGACGCAGTAGAAGCTGTTAAGTGTGATTTTTCTCACGCATTAAGATTTTTGCAAAGTGAAGCAGTGCATCTGCTTGACAATGATAAGAAGGACCTCATGTCACTCAGTAAGTAAAATTTAGCTTAAGGTGGTATTTTTTTTTTTTTTCTTGTGAAATGACTTTTACCTTTAATTCCACTTGAGGAAAGCAATAATGAAAATTCTGAGCTAGACTACCTCTGTATAGAAAGGTGACTTTGCCATTGGCTTACTTCTAGCCAAGCAAACACCAAAGCCCGGGGGAGGATCCTGGACGCCCCCCCTCCCATTTTGCTTTATAATGTACCATCGTCTAAGCGGTGCTGCACTGTGCTCTATGGTTGAGCCTTATGTGTTAAGTTATAAAGTTCATTCATTTTCAGAACTGCTTAATCCTAATTAGGGTCGCGGGGAGGCTGGCGCCCATCTCAGCCGACTCTGGGTGAGGGCGGGGTACACCCTGGACACCAGGCCATCGCAGGGCCAAGTTATAAGGTATGAGATGCAAACATACAAGCTTGAACTTTTGCCAGATGTTCATTCAGTATTAAAGATGCAGGTAATGTGATTCTTCAGTACACAACCATTTCCATCATACTATATGGTCTGTCTTGGTGAAAGGCAGCACTTCAATAAATGGAGAAACATTATTGTGCTTGTAAATTAGCATTATGCTCGCTCTCGCTCTCTCTCTCTCTCTCTCTGCTGACTGTAGCAAGAGGAATCTCAAGGTTTTGTGCAATCTGACGCTAGCTAATTCAACCCTCAGACGGACCCACAATACGCCCTCTTTAAAAATCAGACAACCCTTTTGCTTCTGGTGTTTGGAGCATAGCTAGTTGCTATGAATGGTGTATATACTCCGGGGTGGGAATTAACATTAGTTCGCTGACCTGTGGTGAGTCAAAAATCTGTAGGACAAGAGAAATTAGCTAGCAACTCATCCTGCTGGTGACCTGACAAATCCAAAAGGCAAAGAAGATATAGTGTTCCTGACCACTAAATATGAAAGTGGACTAGTAGTTTCATAATTTCACTAGTCCTGTTGGCCAGTACCTTTAGTTTTGCTAAATTCCACCCCTGTATACTGTAATCTAAAATACAACATGTTTGATCAAAAGGAGTTTCAGAAATAAAACACTGTAATGAGTGGTGTCTTTAGTATGTCTGTTTTTGCTAGACTTGTAGGTAATATAGCATTTCTATTATTGTATTTAAATTCTTGCAGAGTTAAAAAAATGTACAGATTTTACCGTAGAATAGAGAAATGCAGGTTAGCACAGAGCTAGCTGGTTAGCTAAAGGCCTGGTCCTTTAGTGGTTCAGTAAAGTCGCATTAGGTGGGGAAAAAACTTATTCCTAAAAAAAAAAAACCCCAAAAAATTATAAAATACTTTAATTCCGTATGTTGCTTTTCATGAAGAGCCACTTATTATAGCTTTTTGCACAAGTAGATAAAAAGTTAAACACCTTACACTTCTGTAGGTGACACATGGAATGTGAACCTTTCAGACCTCCTTGTACAGTAATAACTGTAACTAAATTGATCTATATCCACTTTGCCATCGGCACATTTATTGCTAATTATACTGATTGTGTGTGCTTTTTATAGGATTAATTTAATCCGCATTCATTTCTTTTAAAGCATCAATCATTTCATGATTGCCTGAAGTGTTTGAGTATGTGGAAGTGCATCTCTTCCATAATGTACAACAGTCAACAGAACTCGCATTAGAAACATATAAATCGAGATGATATCTTACTGAGCATGTAAGAGTTGTCTTTTTTTTTTTATGTCCATGATTCCTTTCCCCATCAAGTTTTAATACAAAGTAATGCTTTTGTTTCAGGTTCTTTAGTCAATAAATATAAACGGCACAATTCTGTCTCTTTCCCTCGTTAATACAAGATCTCTGCTACACGCGGTGCTCGTTAGAACCTTTAAAAGCAGGGCTGCAGGTCAAAATATTGAGCTGGCATTTAGGAACACAGTTGCTGCATATTTAATATTTCTGCTTATTTCTCTATATTGTCTGTCAAGCACATACACTGACAGTAGGGAACTAATTGTTTAGGCACATGATTAAGAAATATTAATTACAATTTTTAGGAGGAATTTGATTTCTCCTAATGGTTAAATGAATGTCCATTCATTAAAGCATACTCGTTCTAGTCACAAGGTACATCAGTACTACAGCTGATTTAACCTTGTTGATGTTTGAATTCAGGATATGGGTGTTGTTTATATTCAGGGCGGCCAACAGTAGATATGCAATTGTTTAACCATTCATATACTGTCGTAAATACTTTTGGCCCACCCTATATAACCTACTCCATGTATCCTGTGGGACTGGGTAGGCTTGTGAGTCATATATTGGTCATAGAGTCCATCTAGCATTAATGTTTTGAAATACTACATTTGCATGATTTCACATTTACAATCCACTCATCTCTGAGGAGCACGGCTACATTATAAATATATTACACTTCCTTTTTCTCACATCTTGAGTATGTGTAGGTTATTTTTGAAGTAATGCAGGATTAGTTGTTCTCCCAGGCAAACGTTAATTTTGTTAACATTTCTTAACACAGGACATTAACATCGCTTTGCTATAAAAAGAGAGTTATGGGTCCCCTGGTGATCTGCCATGAATGGACTGGAACACTATTAAAAAAAACAAACAGCAGTTGTTCTCTAAATAAATGTTAATTAATGGCTCACTTCAATAATATGAGGGCACAAACAGCATATAAAATGCATCTCGGTAAATTCCTGATTTACAACTGTTTATTGATTATAAAATTTAATTATGGATATAAAGGGGATGTACTTTTCCGTATCAGCTGTTGGCTAGTTTGAATTGATTCACTTTAAGGATTCACTAGAATCTGACCTGAATGCACTTTTAATAATTAGCAGATCAGAGCAGCACATTTACAGCATTGAAGACAATCTATGAATGAAATAATAGCATCAAATACACACAGGACATTAACATCGCTTTGCTATAAAAAGAGATTTATGGGCCATGAATGGACTGGAACACTATTTAAAAAAAAAACAAAAAAACAAAAACAAACAAGTTTAAAATGATTTCCTTTTAGCACTTAACCCATGGCATGATGACCCGTGCGCTGTTTAAACAGCCAATCAGGCGTGGAGGTGAAGCTTTGAAGAGCATCGTGAGTGAGCACTCTGCATTCTCTTTAATCAAAGCTCACGAAAACGCAACCAAACTGGAGGAATCAAGTAGTTGAAGTTTTGCCTGTAAAAAAAAATTCTTTCTTTTATCTCACAGTCAACAGAAGCGTTTATAAAAACTTGCCATTTATTTAAAAAAATTTAAATCAGCACACATGAAACAGTTTATCTCTATCTCGTGTGTGAGAGAGAGTGATAGTGTGTGTGTCTGTGTGTGTGTGTGTGTGTGTGTGTGTGTGTGTGTGTGTGTGTGAGAGGATGGTGTGTTGTTGTTTTTTAATAACAGTTTATAAAGCTGTTTATCAACACTGCTAATTTTATGTATGTAAAGATATTTATGTTGACCTTGATTTCTAAATCGCTTTTGTTGGGGGTGCACCATCATGATGCACTGGGATAAAGAATCGAATTGTTGACAGGATAATCCAAATTAAAGCGTGAGATCATAGAAGACGCACAGCCCACGTGTTTCTGTGAAGCTTTATGGAAGACAGTAGCTTCTAATGGAGTTGTATTTGTATTCTTCAGATCTCATACGTGCAACACCCACAGGTCTGCTCACTACTGTTCATCACTCCCACACTAGCCACACTTCTACTGCCTAACATTTGGGGAATGATATTCATCAACTGTCTGCCTAAATTTATCCACAGGAATGTTCATGTTCCCGGTAAGATTTAATGCTACTACTGACCGAGATGAAACTGATGAATTTCCATTATGTGCATTTTTTCATCTCATTCACTGTTTTGCTGAACTGCATAGTCCTACTAAGAGTGTGAGGAGGCTGGATCCTATCTCCACTGATTCTGGTTGAAGGCAAGGTACACCTTGAACAGCGCGCCATACTATTGCAGGGCCAACATGCACACAACCAGTCACACTCTCACCTAGGGGCAATCTGGAACAGCCAATTAGCCTAATGTACATGTCTTTGGACTGTGGAAGTAAACCGGAGTACCCGGAGGAAACCCATACAAGCATGGGGAGAACGTGCATTCTCCACACAGAAATGCTTCCGCCAAGCACGGGACTTGAACACAGGACCTTCTTACTGTGAGGTTGATGTGCTGACACTATGCCGCTGTGCCACCCCAATTATATGCATATCTACAACAAGAACATCCTGAAAATTCATGGATCAGCTTAACCTTTATATGTGAGAGAGGCTTGAACCCTGGTGTATGACGGACGTTCCTGACCTCCTATGCCACGGCTTCTAATTTGGAGTGCATATAGAGGCTTAGCTCAGCACACAGAGCTGGAGTTTGATCTATTTTTCCAGGAGGAGGTTTAGAGATAGATGGTGCGTCCACATGCTCCATACCTCCTGATAACAGTAAATGTGTCTGTGCTGGCATCATGCCAAGACATAGACTGCACTTTACGATGGCATATAAGTATATACTTTTGAGGTTGCAGTAGCAAATTCATGATCATAAGTGCTTAAAAGACAGCCGAGCCGCCACTGCAAGCAGATTGGTAGAACATTACCCAAAAATGAGGCTTGTTAACGGGTAGTGATTGATTTGTTCTGCTGTTGTATTGTTGGTATTGTATTTATAAGAATATTGCTGTAAAAATGTTCCATGCTACCTGTCATTTATATGAATTTGTGGCTGTGGAGCAAAGCAGTGTAGTGTAGGTGTTGAAATGTTTGTTCTTTAATCACTACCAGCTTTAAAAGAAAGATGGATTTCCAGCAGTAAGCATAATTTGTTAACAAGACAGTTGTCTTGACTTGGCTAGATAATTTTTTTTTCTTTTTCTTTTTCTTACCCGTTCTCACCCGGCGTCATGTTGTTGATCACACTCAGCATGGTACTAGTTTTGTTTTGGTATCGTGCAGCAGGTGGCTTCCCAGTTCATGCCAACGATTGCCACAGTTTGGGCTGTGTGCTAGCAATGGTCCAAGGCCACAGGCCTTCTGTGACTCTGGCCTATTTCCAGTCTCTCTCCCTCCAGCCCTCTAGACGGTACTGAGGCGTGCTGCTTATCGCCTTTGGATCTCTGCCACTAATGATTACTAGACTTCACAAGATTTATCTGCATGTAAACACTTGTTTGAGCCCCCATCAATTATCTCCTGCTAACATCTGCCCTCTGACGTTTTCATGATGAGACTCTGAGCAATGATTTTCCTGTTCTGTTCTGCTCTGAAGGGCTGTTCCTCATACCAGCTCTCACCAAACACACACAGTCCTGACTGTAGCAGCCCGCATGCCTAATCTTCTGGAAGTTTCTGCAGCCACTTTTGCACAAGGCATTGGGAAAGAATGGACCGTATTCATTTCTCTTAAACAGTGAGCTAGAATTACTGTCATTTACCTGCAGCACATCGGGATGAAGGATTGTCTCAGAAAGAAAGTTTTTATATTCCCTCAAGCTATGCTTTGTTATTTATTTATTTTTGTTGTTTCAATGCCGTGCTGTTTAAACATTAACACTATATTATTCATTAAGAACGAAATATAAATCTGTGCCTTCAGTATGTCTACATATTATCTCATCTGCGCAAAATGCTTGTGGATGGTTATTCAACAGGCTTTGAATCATTAACTACCACCATGTACATTAATACAGGAAGCCGGTCTCCAGCCTTTGAGATGCATATGACCCTTTGGAATAACTTACTGGATTTGCACTTCATTCATTAACTTCAGTTCAATTCAGTTTCACTGATACGAATTTTAGCTTTAGAATTTCAAATATGAGAGACTACTTAAGATGGTGATGTATATTTTAATGAAATGAGCTGGAAGAATTATTGATTGTGATAAATTATAGGGTGTGAGCAAGATGATCTAGTCTCGCATTCCATGCATATTTAATCTTGCATTAGCAGTTCAATATGTGCGGAATTCCTTGAGCCAGTACTGTAATCTGAATATTCTTTCAAATGCATACTGTATATTCCTCTAATTTTTTTTTTTTTCATTCAGCCACTGACATTTACCTCTAGCACTTGGCTTTCTTTATTATCTTCACGAACTCCCTGAAATGGAATTGATATTTACTGTTCACCAAATTCTTTGTGTTATATTGTCCATATTACATATTACAAATCCTCTTACTTTCACTGGCTCTAAATGAATAACCAAGCATGTGTAAGCAATGACACTCACTCATTAGCTGAACAGCATAATCTTATTACTCGGGTTGCGGGAAGGCTGGATCCTGTCTCAGCCAACACTGTACGAAGGCAGGGTACACCTTGAACAGATCACCAGACCATTGCAGGGCACACACACTCATACTCACTGCGGGAGGAACCTGAGTGCCCGGAGGAAAACCATGCAAGCACGGGGAGAACATGCAAACTTCTACACAGAAACACCCAGGGCCGGGACTCGAACCCTGGACCTTCTTGCTGTGATGTGGACGTGCCAAACTCTACGCCAACAAGCATCCCTGTAAGCATTGAGTAAATCAATAAAAAAAGACCAGTTTATTTAACTTTTTTCCAACTTTTTGCAGTAAATTCATTAACTACAACGTCACAATGAGTTTGTGTGTCAACAGAATCTCTAAGTGTCAGAAATGATCAAATCTCTGAATCTAAATTGGTTTCAGGAAGAATCAGGTCATAAATGGCACCGTGTAGACTGCCAAATTCGTACAGAATTACACCGTTGACATGTTGACTTCCAGAAGCTGGTTATAAATTGCCACAGCCTGCCTAGCCAATGACAAGACAAATAATCTCATTATTATTCAAAGTATCTCAGGCTGCCTTTTCTTTTCAATTGTCTTACTGCCTCCTTTGATTTCACTGTGTAAGTAAGTGGGCTAAACTTGTTAGAATATTGCCACTAAAACGCTTTGCTTTTTTGCACTTTGATGAGAGGTCTCACTCAGTCTGACATCACTTGCAGCATTTTCCCGACAGCTCATTTCTTCATATTTTACTCTGTGATAGCAAAAGGAAGGAATGGTAAAGAGTTCTAAACAGATCATTTCTTTGTCTGTGTCAGTTGCATTAGGTCAGAGCATCCTTTTGGTGCAAGGTTAAACCACCCAGCACCGTGCAACATCTCAATTTCTGGTCCAATGGGTTAGCTTCAAAGTAGAGCTCGTGTGTAGTTTGATGGAATCTTCTTTTAAGAGAAAAGGAGGCATCAGGCATTTATGAACATAACTGCGTGTTTGGCAGGACAAGACTGATCTGAAGCTCCATTCTTCTCACAGTCATTCCAGAGCTGAGCGTTATTATGTCCACAGTGGGAGGTATAATTACTGCAACTCAATGCAGTTTGGCTGCACTCACACTGGGGATGGTACTGAGTCCATCACAGCAGGTGGTCCTCTCACCTCACAGAGAGTTTTCTCAGCCTTTCACTTTCTGTCATTTGTGTTGTTCGTGCAAGCCCAAGGTCCTCCCACCTAACTAGCAGTGGCCAAAATGAAAATCCACAAACTCCTGGATAGCCGAGGCATTTGCTCTGTGCTTTTCTTCAATGGCTTTAAAGGATATTTGACTTAAATGTTGCTGCAGTGGCTTCTATTTCACTTGGAAAATAGTATAATATATACTATATGTTATACGTATATATTGTTGGGGTTGGGGCTTCTGGCTGTTCTGAAATTTCAGGAATCAGAATACTTTATCGCTTTACACAATTTCCTCTGGGATCAATAAAGTACAAAAACTCTCTCAGCCCACATATTGAGAGGGCAGCAACTTATGGACAATAAAACAAGAAAAAAAGTTCAAGTAAGAAAAAAAGAGTTAAAAGTACAGGAAGGGTTGGACCGACTGAAAAGGCTGCATGCCTGTTAGCGCATGCATACTAGTAGAACTATAGTCTCATTCCTTGATAACTGACTTGCCAGTGCTGGTGTATTATAATTAACCAGCTCCAACTAGGCTTCTAGCGACATAAATTAGAACCACAAGAAGGAACCCAGGCTCCATGGGTTAAACTGCATGCTTCATCCCCTGCTGACTGTACCATTCTGAATATTTAGCTGGCTAACAGACTCCTTTAATGTTGTGCCCCAGGGATCTTGTTGAAGTCTGTTAGTAAATGTTTATCCCACAGTGAACACCTGGCTGGTTGGAGAACCTGCCTGCAGAGCACAGCTTCCCCTGTAGCAGCATGGTGGGAAGTGAGCTGTACAAACACCACCATCACATCTCCAGCTTCGCAGTATGTTCGGGGACATGTGGATAAGCCCATTTCTCATTTTAACATCAGTCACTGATTAAACCCTGCAGATGGGCTTGTACTCAAAAGGTTGTGTGACTTTGCTAAAATATTTTAAACCTGTCATTTCAGCTTACCCCCAAAATGTTTTCAGTACCTTCAGCTCTCCTATAGTCTTTACTGGATTTTATTTAAATACTTGTAAGCTTAGGCTCCCGAGTGGTGCATTGACATGGTGCGCGACTATCAACCTGGAGATCACCGGTCTGAATCCAGGTTCATGCCGGAGCCATCTGCGACCGGGAGTCCATGGGAGCTAACTGGCCCAGCTCTCACTGGAGGAAGGGATGGTATACGGTTACTTCCCTGTCACTCACAGCAGTCACCAGCAAATCATCGGGGTCTGTGAGCTCATTTGTACGAGGGGGCGGATAGCACTTTCCCTCCGAGTGTGTTAGATCACCTCAGAATACACATGCGCAGCAGTTCTTAAAGAGGTGGGTGGCAGCATCACATGTCATGAAGGGGGCTGGTGCATACTTGCGCCCCTCCCTGGTTGGTGGCTTTGAGTGATAGGGAAGGTACCACTTGACGAGTGAAAATGGGGGGGCATTTGCTTTCACATGTACTAGTACTAGGTGGTTTGCAAGGTCTCTGGTGGTACATTGTGCTAGCTGAGATGCTGTGACCTTTTAAAGTGGTGACTCACAGACGTTGTTAATGGATTTATTGAACGTGGACTTGGCACTCAAGCCAGTCAGATCATCAGAGCAGGGGTTCGTTCAAGAGCCTCATTATTGACTCCTTAATTACTCTGGCCTGGTCTCTATGCTGGATTTACACTGCACCACACAGAATAAACCAGCTGAGTCCTCGGGGACATGGCAAGCTTCTGGAGAAAGAGCTTTGTCTTGTGCCTAAGCTTAATTAAGTCCTGCGCTACAGGCCACTGCCCTTATAGGTTCTGAGATTTGTTGTGCAAACTAAGGGGCACTGTAGAAGATGAAGTGCCTTTTAAGTGCAATAAGCAGAGTACAGGAAGGATCCAAATGAAGCAAATGAACAGATTCCTGCAGGAATCAAGTGTTACATTTGTTACATTCAACATACAATTGTTACATCTGTGTTACATTCATTCCTCTGCCTGTTTTTTTTTTTTATCTTTTATTTTTTTCCCTCCACTTTGTTTATCACTTTTGTATGAAAGGGTTTTGTAGACTCTTGTTCAAATTTTTTCCATCTTGCAGGTAATTCTCGACATCAGGTATGATGCCCTCCAATAGAGATTTTTTTTTTTTTCATGACATTTTTATGACCGTGCATATGTACGCCATGTAACATGTAGGGTGGTCGTTAAATCAACTGAGTATCACAAGAATATGATTCTTGCAAGACAGACCTGATTCTTGACCAAGAAATCTAGCTAACAGAACTGATCCATTTTTCCATGACAAATGTACAATACATTTGTACATATGGCAGTCCCTTCTCTTATAACACCATTTGTACAAGAACAAAAAGCAGGTTGTTTGTGAAAGGGGCCTCACTGAATTTGGAAATATGATTTACACAAGTAAACAAATGCAGTTTTACAATTCAAGATAATATAGTCTTGTAATTTTTTTTTTTTGAACAGCTGTCCCTGAAGTGAAAAAAAAACCCCAAACAAAGCAATATTTAGAGATGAGAGACAGGGGACATTAATACAGAGAGGGGTCAAGCACTTTGTTTTTGCTTTCCTTTGAATCCTTGTATAACAGCACTTAACAACTCTTATCTCATTTCATTTAATTGTTTAACTCCATACATCAACAGTACTGGCCCTCCAAAACGAGGAAAAAAGAGAATAGTTAAACCCAATAAAACAGATCATGAACTATCATGAGCAATAAATGTGCTTTGTCATAAAAGTCAGTTATGTTTAGCACAATGTCTTCAGTTAAAAAAATAAATAAACTTCATGTCTATTGTTTTCTCACTTCCTGCCTCATTTGCCGAACCGTTTAATCCTATTATTAGGGTCACAGGGAAGCTGGAGTCTATGTCAGCCAACACCGGACAAAGGCGGGCTACACCTTGATCAGCTTGCCAGACCATCGCAGGGGCAACCCACACACACACCCATACACACTAACACTTGTGGGCGATTTGGAACTTCTAATTAGCCTGATGTGCATGTTTTGGGACTGTGAATGGTCATATTTTGTGTTTTCTTGTCTTAGGGGTACAGGATTACCTGCTGTTTCTGTGGCGTCCCTGCACCTCAAGAATGATGTCCTCGTGATGCCCACGTGGAAGTAGGTCTCTGTTCATTTCATTTATTATTATTATTATTATTATTACTATTATTATTATCACTATTACTATTATTAATATCAATATTGCTATTATTATTTTAATATACACTGCCTAGCCAAAAAAAGTTGTCCACTCTATTATTTAGTCTTGATTTGCCATGGCATTGATGGGATATCCTGGTCATTCAGTAAATTTAGGTCGTCTGCTGACTTCATTTTATTGCAGCATAATGTTGCTGAGCCTTGACCTGACCAACTGAAGTCAAGGCTAAAGGCATTCCAAAAACATTAGATTGTGGGACTTTTTCTTGTCTGGGTAGTGTAGTTAATTATTCACTGTGTCTCTACACATGGGCTTGGATTTTAAGCGAAAGTGGATGTGCACTAAAGCAGGTTATTTTTTGTTGATGTTGTTGTTGTTGTAGTAACTGGTGAGATCCCAGCTCTGATGCACAAATCTAGTTTCAATCAGATGCACTGTGCCTTTCTGTCCAGCTGCTGGTGTCCAGTCCAGTGTAACTTTCTTCATTCCTGTAGTCAGGATTTTAATGTTAAGGTGTTCTCTGTGAGGAACCAAAGAGCAAAACGAGGAACACGGTGACCTGCTGAGTGAGAGCCTGCAAGAAAATATTCGCAGTTTTGACATTCTTTGTCTTCTCACCTTTAAATCTGTTTCTTTTTCCTGATTCGTGACTCTATCCCTGTAGAAAGTCAGCCTGGCTGACTTTGTAAAGTCCTTTTATTCTGATGCCACACTGACATCAAAGTGGCACAAATCTCACTATTCACCTAAATGTGACAGTGAGATGTATTTTGGTTCCCAGAATTTTTTTTGGAGCCCCTTTCATGGTCCTATGTCAAGTACATGAATCCATTACATCTGAGTTTCCTGGAGTTTTTAGTTTTTTTTTTGTATTGCGTTTGACTTGAGCGTTTGACTGAGCATGTACATATCGCTACTTCCGCCTCTACTTCACCCACACGTCTCTTGGGCACAGAAGTACCAATAATAGATACAGCAAAATCAAACCTCAAAAATTCAGCCCGTGCTAGTGTGTGGTGGTGTTGGGTTTTTTTTCCCCCTCTCTCTTTCCCACCCCTATTGTGACACTACTATAGTGATAAAATTTTTTTTTGGTTATTTGTACACAAACTGCATGTGGAGACAATTTTGATATGGGAAAGATAGCATAAGAGATATATGTCACTAATAAATGTATTTAGTGTTACATTGAAAGAAAAACAACTGAGTAATAAAGCTTAAAATGTGCTTCAATATGAAGAAAGGTTATGGGGAAATAAAGCCTGAAGCACAAACCCCAGCTGCTCATAAAAAGAACAACTATATGTGAGAGTCAGTCCAATATGCTGCTATGTTTAATTGGTTGTTTGTTGCTTATCAATGCTTGACCACTGATGTGTAACACACCAACAAAGTTACGCTGTTTTTTTCTTTCCTAAAATGTCAAGCATGCATAGCTGCTATGTGAAATTTCACCGCTATGCAATATCAGGAACTGCAGTTGGTTCCCAGGTTTTAGTGGAGCAGTATAGTCTAAGGCACATGAATCATCTGGAGACGTGAGATAAAAAAATCACAGAGTACCTGAAGCTCCAGCACTCACTCTAAATTTCTGTATATACTGTGAAGGACAGGCCAGACCTCTAACCTTGGTGCTGAACAGTGCTCCCTCATCCTATTCTATTAGAGCATCACCCAAAACCCAATCTGTGACCTAAATGTTCCTGACATGACATCATTGCCTCAGAGAAGAAGCTGCCTTCTGTTTGTTTTTCTGGTGTCTTGTTCCTTATGTAATAGGGCCAAGATACTGCTATGTTGTTTTCTCTCCCCATCCTGTTGTTTGCAGATATTGGGTTTGGGATAACAATGGGCCGGAAGAAAACAAACCCTTTTAAAATATGAATAGAGTTAGACCTAGAATGGGACTCCTCCTCTATAAGGCTGCTCCAAGTCTCCATTCCCCACCTCCTTTCCCCAGCCAAATTAAAGGCATTCCTTTATCCCTGGCAAATTACCACGCAGTCTTTATGGTCTGGCCATGGCACATTAGTGTGCCTTAAGACATGGCCTAGCTGTGCCCATTCAGCCAACAAAGAGAGAGTCCGCTGGCAGATCTTTGGCCGGTCACACACAAGAGCTATTCATTCACACCATGCTGGGGAGGGGGGGTTGGGACACCGTACGGTGAAAATGCCTGCCACAGAAGAGCCAAGACACATTCACAGCCTAGTTTTGGTGCATGAACAAACATATCTAGTTAGAAAAAGTTTCATCATGGCCGTTTGCAAATATCAGAGGTTAATCTAATATTAAAGATTATGTTTAAGACAGAAACGTGGCGCTGTGTGTTGCGGTCCTGATCTTGCATGGGTTTGAATTCTATTTTGTGTATGAACCCTGACAGATTGCAGTCTGTAGTCCAATTTTATCAGGGAACAAGGTGCCTCCTCATAGTACATGCGCTCATGTTTGTTACCTTTCCTTATTCTGTGATGCATAGTTATACATTGTGAATAATCAGCCTTACTGGTGATGTCCCAGTTTTACGGTACAATCACACCAATCTTAATGTTTTATTCTATTAGGCTCCACTTCATAGTAATGATACAAACTAAATGTCTCCAGCTTCTCAAATTTTACTTTTTATTTAACTTTTTAATATAAATATTAAGTATTCTGTCTATTAAGACTCTTAATTATTTTTAAATGTCTCTGTCACAAGCCAGTTTTTAAAGTTTGGCTAATTCATATTCAGAGGAATTTTATTTTGCATAGTCCAATAAATCAAAATAGTACAGCAGTCTGGGGTCAGAACATGATAGGGCATGAATATCAAAGCCAGAGGATGAACTAAAGGCACCAAAGCAAAGGATCTATAAGGCAAAGGGTTGAAAGACTGTGGCCATAACCAAGGCTCAGATCTTGCACGAAGGGAATATTGGCAAGATTTCCCGGCACAGTAAAACCTGAGACTGAATTCTGTGCAATGCTTATTTTACAAGGTCAAAAAGAGGTATTTATTGTAGGACACCTTATTAAATCAGTCCATATTCTCAAATGAGATGAACGTTTGTATTCATGTTCTGACTTGTGGTTCAATTAAATTCCATTCTATTTATTTATTAGCAGTATTAATGTTCGACCGTGGCTCACAGAAGCTTAATGAAAATATGGTGCAGAGTTAGATGTGTAAGTAAGAGTTGTGACAAGAAAAAAAATCTGAAATGACCTGAGGAAGAAACCTTAAAAAGAACCCATCAAAAAATGACTTGTTCTTCAGGGTGATGGCAAATAGGGAAATTTTACACTGATCAGCCACAACTTTAAAACCACTGAGAGGCAAAATGCATAACAGTGATTAATTCAATTCAGTGGCATCTGTCATGGGGTGGGGTATATAGGCAGCAAGTGAACAGTCAGCGTAAGGTGTCTGAATGATATTGAAAAGGACCAGATTATCATGGCTGAAGACTGGGCCAGAGCATCTCCAAAACCACAGGTCTTGTGGGGAGTTCCTATTATGTAGTTTTTAGTACCTATCAAAAGTGGTACAAGAAACAGATTCACAGGCACCTAGGGCTCACTGACATGCATGGGAAGTGAAGGCTGGCCCGCGTGGCCTGACCCAACAGAAAAGTACACATTGTAGAAATAGTTAATGATGGTTATCTTAGAAAGGTGTCAGAGCTCCAGCTGCAGACTGGTCAGAGTGCACGTGCTTACAGTGGGCACATGAGCATCAAAACTGAATCAGGAAGCTATTGAAGAAGGAAGACTGGTCTCATGAATCATGAGTCATGATTTTCTTAAATCATATGGACAGCAGGGTGTGTGTGTTTCTCAAGATATGGCGGGGGGGGGGGGGTTGTATAATTTATCACACTGTGAACTTGAAGACAGCAGGGTAGTTTACTTGAAGACAGCAAGGCAGTCACTTAGCAATGTACAGGTTATATATGTATATTTCAGTTTCTCAGCGTCGTACAGTACATACGTGTGGGTATATTGTTTACACTGTTTCTGAAATGTTAATATGTACTGGGACAAAAAATAACCAGTGGGGCAAAACACAGTATTGGTGCTAGCTGTAATTTTTTTTTCATGTTATGCTCCTAATACAGAGATTTAGTTTGCCATAAAAATATATTCTGAAGTTTTTCCTACGTGAAGGATGACAATCTTACTTCCCTGAAAATTTTGCTAAAGTCAGTTGTTTTGAGGATCTGGATTGATTTGTTCCACTAAAATGGCAGTTTTTCAGTATTATACTGTCTCACTTGAAAAAATAATTGTTTTAAATGCTGTTTATTCATATTTCTTCAACAATGTTGATGCTGAAGCAGCTGTAATGTTATAGAGATACATAACCTGTAATAAATGTTGGTTGAAGTGAAGAAATCCACTCAAAATTATGGATTTTATCCCAAAATTACTAATGACAGTTTGTCTGTCAAAGTGCTGTGGTGTCTGTAACCATTTCAATATTCATGTTACAATATCTTAAATTATGCATCTCAGAATAGTAGACTTTTTCTGTATGATGTGTTATTGTGTGAAATCTGAATAAGCTGCGTTTCAATTGTATGAAACTTAAGATCCTTGTAAAATTTAAAACAGCAAATGTTACGGACGCTACGTTAAATGATTAAACAGATTGTGTCCCTTCATCTCAACAATACTGAGTGGTTCTCTACAGTTGGTTCAAGCTTGGATGATGTAATGTTGCATCGTTCATTAGGCAAAGCATCATATAATTCTATTTGAAAATTAAATCTTTGTGTGTGTGTTTTAGCCGAGTGTGCGTTACTGTAAATTAAGGTTTAACAAAACAGCCATCCAACTCTAGGGCAAAATCAGTCATTACACTGAGGGTAGACTTGGTAACCAGCATCACTATTTGTGTTTTACTAGAATTTATGTTTCTTATGCTGAACTGATAGTTTATCATCTGAGTGGAAGTAAAAACCAATATGTTTGCAATGTACATGTCCATGTTATATTTAATAGAAGTCCTAAAACATATATATCACCTTTTATGACGTCTCATTTTTAACAGAAGCTTTACGGCCCAGAAATGAAATACTTATATTTTAATAGTACGTCAGTACCATCCCAAATACAAATATAGCTTGTATACACTTAATATGATACTCTCAGAGTTATTAAACTGTCTAGGGGCAACTGATTCTTTTCATCATCAATATGAGTAGCTATAAAGCAGTGCCTAACTCTGGGTGTTTATTTTCCTTTAAGAAAAGACTAGCTGTTTGCAGCCAATTAAGGCAGCTGATGTCCCATGGAAGGGAAGAGACAATAAAAACATAAATCTGCTGTTAAATCCATCTCCCCCTCGCTCTTCTCCCTCTCGCTTTCTCTCTCCACGACTGCCTCTCACTGTATCAGCATGTGGGCTGTGACTTACTTGCCTTTTAGCTCTCTAGTTCAGCTTTCTATTAATTGAGTTTGCTTTTTACTTTGTTTGAAGTATTAATACAAAGCCTGAATAAACCATGCACATTATTACTATAAGCACTCTTGTTAAATTGGTACAGGGACCACAGCGAGACTTCTGTTGTTCATTTCGAAATGGCCACAAAATCGTTTGAGGGCACAATATTTATGAACATGTTTGTGTAGGTGTTCATGTGGCCTTTGGTAGGAAGAGAAATATTGTGAGATGCTTCCTGAGATTTATGAGTGGGGTGTTATGAGGGATGGCTCTTGCTGGAGGGAGGGTTAAGGGATTTGGAGCTGTGGGGGTGTGTTTCGGAGAGGAGATCCTCAGCAGATTTGGTTGGTGATTCAACATGTGAAAGGTCAGGGAAGATTATTCCTGAATATGTCTAGAATAAGGTTTTCACCACAAGTGTGCTGAAAGTGCATTTTTCTGAAGTGATGAATCAAAAACTTAAGACATAAGTCAGTTCAAAGTATATATGTTGTTGTTTCGTCTTGGCTTTTATTAATAAGGAGGCAATTCACATTTTATAATTATATCAGTAAATCAAACCAAATGAATAAAACCTTCCAGGGGCCTTTTAGAATATATGGGAATTACACACCAAAACCAACTATGAATTAGCTATAATCCTGTGTTGTTTAAACTTTTCAAGACGAATTAGAGGAACCAGACGGCCCTTTACCTAATTATAGCTGGGTGCTCCTGTACACAGTACATCTGGCTTTGGAGAGTGGCCAGAGATCTAGGCTCAGTCTTTTATAGAGGAAACTAGGGAGTGGCAGGAGATAATTAAATGAAGCTGCCACTAATAATCTTCAAACGTATTTGAATACATTGGCAAAACGAGAATATAAATGATTGAATTTTCTTCCTCATTGCTGTCCACTTTAAGATAATTTCCTTGCAAATGCTCGCGTGTGACTCTGTGACTGAAGAATAGTTGCCGATTTCAGTTGTTATATCTTTAAAGCTCTACAAGTGAAAAAATTGATCTGCCTTTTTCCTCACACATGGGTCAGATGATCTCGTTTATTTCCATATGAAAAAACCATTTACTGAATAAGCCATCATTAGCAAATTGACCAAAGTGGACTGAAAGAAAACCACCCAATTTTGTGACAAATACGTCGTCCCATTTTAATTTGCCGGTGATTTTTTCTTTTTAAGCGATTCAGCCTCAGGCTCCAGGTGGTAAAGGATATGGCTGCTTCTGTGAAGTCAATCTCATAAATATTAAAGAAAGAAGTCTTGAAAGATTCAGACATGAAGTGGAATCTCTGTGCAGCTACCTTTCTCTTCTTCAATGAGGCATGCATGAGCATGTCACGATCTTTGTACAGTAAAAATAATCTCTTAAGGCACAGTGTATAATGCTTGTAAGTAACTTAAAAGCCAAATTCGTTTTTGCCAGTTGCACAACAGGTTTTTGATTACAGCTAATATTATCAAAGACTGAGTTCACTGAAAGGTAATGCATACAACACTGAGAGCATGAACTGTACTGAAATTTTTGGCCAGTAGACAGGGTACTGACAGATTTCTCTCACTGGTCTTAATTTTTCAAAGGGATATTAAATGTTTTATTGTATGATTTGAATAAGTAAACCTGGATTCGTGATATTTACACTATGTAGAAAAGATCTAGTCATGTTTCAGAAGGGTTAGATTACTGGCCTGGCTCAAAGAAAACAACTAAGGATGGCTATGTTTAATAGTGAAATCAAGAGCATTTCCTCACGCAGTGTGACATAAAATAACAGGATGGGTACGAAACAACTGTGTGGTCATAAAAAACCCATTCTTACTGTGAAATTAATCAGACTCTGAAGCAGTCGAACAAGGTCATGTGATGAGTCCAGAGTGATGGGTCTGTTAGGGTATTAAGGAAAGTGTATAAATTGATGCAGTCATCATGCATTGTGGTCTTTATACAAGCCTCTGCAGGAAGTGTTATGATCTGGGATTGCTGCAATTGGTCAGGCCACGGCTCAGCAACATTATGTGGATAAATATATACTGAATGACCGGATTATACCATCAATTATTTATTTATTTTTATTTTCTTCATGGCACAGGTATGTTCCATTAATGACAGGATTAATCATGCTCTAATTGTGAAGCGTGGATCAGGGAACATGATTTATTTTCACACATGAATTGGCACCACCAAGTCTGAATCTTCACCCCAGTGAAGGCTGGAATAAAATATTGTGACGTTGCATAAGGTTGTCAGGAAAATATAAATGTATGCCATTATCAATGCTATTACAGTGTGCAGCTTTTTTTAGCCAGGAAATATTGTGATTAATATCTTTATGATAAAAATGTCTGAAAATATCACTCTCTTCAGACCACAACAATATAAAAACTAGATGTAAGGCTAAAGGAACTTTTAAGCAAAGCAAACCACTTGTAAATTTTACTGTCTGATTTGTAGCTTTGAGAACCAAGTCAAAAAAGGACAGATAGAAAAGGATTGCAATCTGTGTTCTTGTAAACTTTAGCTGATAAGGTCAAAGTCTTCAGTCTGCAGATTTATGTATTAAACTTTAGAAGACCTGCATGACATCCACCGAGAGGATTAAACCTTAATTTAGGCAGCTGTTAGTGCTTCACTTTCACCTTCCTCTTCCACTTTAGGCTCAGACTTTTCAGTGTGTGAACATTTAGCTTAGTATTGTAGCTTGTTAAAGTGAAATACATTTTACTGCCATGCACTTTTATGTGTGTGATATATTTATTTTCATTTCTTGTATAATTTACATCCTATTGGTTTTCTGTTATAAAAAAAAAAACACTATAAAGTTAAAGAATGTGTGCCTTTCCTGCTTGCAAAATATCCTGTTTATATACACAATAGATCTAGAGCTCTGGAGCTGTACGTTGATGGCCATATTTTGAGCACCGAGCATAAAATACACATTTGATAAGTTGATGCCTTCACCGTATTTGTCGTTTTCAAGTAAGATTCCATCAAACCCTTGAGGACTGACTGTTATCATCTTTCTCACGGACAACAGTAATAAATTTCCTGTCAAATGTGTGCAGAAGAGATGAAAATGCCGGCTGCTTAAATTAACTGACCCTGTGTTGTTCACAATAAAAAAAATAACAGCATAACTCTGAGTTTTGGCACAGACCTATGCAGCTTCCTCTGACAATGGTATAAATATGGTCTCTATATTTTCTGTATTATTACTCGCATTTCTCTGGGCCGTTTTAATTTGATTGGCCCGACTCCAGACATCCTACAACAATGTTCCTGTTGTGATTTAATAGCTTTATAAAAATTTGCATCTACAAACCAACTGCTAGGAAGTGGATTGCATGTTGCTTCAGGGAAAGGTGAATCTTGGTACAGGTAGCCCCAACCTGTATAAACTCCTGTCCCTAGGAGCAGCTGATCTGTGTCGTAAAACACAACCCCCTTATGCACAGTACTGCAGATCATTATCTACACTGGGGCTTTGTACACACGAGACGATAAGAACCACAGCTAAATTTATAAAGGAGGTTGAAATACTTGCGTATCCTTAGCTGATGGCTTTAAATCATGAAATTTGCCGGATTGTACAGAGTCAGGTCTGGTTCAGTTGTTTTAATCAGATCCTTTAATCCAGCCGTCATGCACTTGCCTCAAGAACTCAGTGAAGTGTTACGGATAAAGGGACCTTGTGAAAATATGGAGGTCATTAGCAAATTTGAATTTGTGTGGCAGCAAGACTGGGATGGTCCTTCAAGCAACAAATCTTGTTCATTTGTGAGATAAAACATCTGCAAGAATTCACCTTGATCTTTCTGAATAGTAAAAACGAATAGATTTTTAGACTATTAGAATTAGATTTGATGTAAATGTATACCACGTCCATTATTAGAACTGATACTTGGCTTGTCTGAAAGACATGCAATTATATTTTGGTGATCTTGCTACTTATATCTAAATTCTTGTATAACATCCCCTGCGATGGCCTGGCGAGCTGTCCAGGGTGTACTCTACCCTCGGACAGAGTTGGCTGAGATGGGCACCAGCCTCCCCGCGACCCTAATTAGGATTAGGCGGTTCAGAAAATGAATGAATAAATGTATAACATCCTGCTTTTGTGTGTGTCAGAGTAAGAGAAACATACAATTGAATAACTACAGGCAAGGTGAGGGTGTGCAGTGCAAGTGAGTGTGCTTGTGTGCATGTGTACTGAGCTTAGGGACATGGATCAATGAACTGGTTCATTGTAGTGAGAAGGAAGGAGTATGAGAGAGAGAGGGAGAGAGATGGAGAGAGAAAGATGTTTAGGCTTCTGATGAGAGGAATGAAGGAAAAAAAAAAACACATTGTGAAAGGCAGGATGTGCTCACAGAGCCTGCCGTCTCCCTTCGAAAGAACAGGGGTGGGACGAGAGGAGGTGGCGGAGGAGGATAATCAGCGGCCATGCCTGCTTGGCCACCAGCTCTGAAAAGGAGCAGCATCCCAGGAGAAATAAAAAATAAGAACCAACCCTCCTGTGTCCCCATCAGACACTCCTACACAGCAAACCAGCACTGAGGCTACAAGCTGTACTTTTCAAAAAAGAACGCTAATTAGTCCCCAAGCTCAATTTAAGCATTGTAACCACTTTTGCCAATAGTACACGCTTCCGTGTTTGTAATAAAGCATGTAGAATTTAGAAAATGAGCTGACTGAATGTCAAAGCTTTGCATTTTACCCATAAATCACACAAAATTCCAAATCAGAGTTGTATCAGAAATGACAGATTCAGCTGTGAGCTTCCTTTCCACGTCATGTCACTTTTATCCTCCTCCATTATTGCCATCTTCGTACATTTAATTGCTAACTAGGAAAGTGATTGTGCTACTGATTAATTAATTACATTGTTAAGTGGTGCGGAGGCTGCAGTCTTTCACGTCCGCAGGTGAGTTTCATTAAAGTTCTACATCACGTCTCCTGCCAGCACAGTTCGCTAAAGTGATGAATGTGCTCAAGCTAGATTCAATAAGCACATCATGCAGGCTGGCCATGGTACTCATCTCTTAGCCTGCTGCTGCTCACTGATCAATACGCCCTGACAAATACACAGCACAACAGCCGAGTACCTGCTCATCTTAGGTGACAGGCCAAACACAGACATTTGCCTTTACAGTACTGATTTCCATCAGCAGTTGTCATACTGGACAAGCCAGCGACAAAAAAATAAAAAGTTAAATCAATTTGCATGCCATTGCTAAATTGAAATAGATATTATTTAAATAGATGCTTTCAGGAAAATGCCTCTGGATTTTGTAATCATTCACTAAAATTTCAGCATGGTTCAACTGTGTTAATGAAACAGCAAACTGCTTTGCCTGTCATTGTTTAACACATGCACACGCAGCCCATATAAAGGTAAACAATAAATGAATAGAGAGTAAAGTGATAGCTTGTTGGAGAGAAGCTTTCTGCTTTAGCACAGTTCTCAACATGCCCTCTCAGAGAAGGTGAAGGGAAAGTGGGCACTAAAGTTTTGATTCCATTCGTGTTTCTCCACTTACACTACAAAGAGTTTAAACAAGAGAGACAGAGAGAAGGAACTATTCTCATTTTATCTCAGGAGACGGGACTCTAGTGAGGACAATCAGGGCCGGAATGAAAAAACTTATATTTTGTAAACCTTTTGATAAACACATTAATTTTCTTTGCAGCTTTCTTTAAGTTATGCATCTATTGCACCTTTTGCCACATTTTCCAATATACCCTGTTTGAAACTTGTTTATTGTTTAATTTTTAGTCTGTTTTCAGTAATAGGTTTTTACTATGTTTCCTAGTATGCTTTAAGTTAAGTTAATTTCTTTTTTTTTTACCTCCAGCAAGGCGGTTGTTTTTTATTTATTTTGTGTGTTTGTTAGCAGGATTACGTAAAAAGTTATTTAGTAACATTTCTATCAGAAATGGGGCTTTGGACAAAAAAAAAAGTTTCCAGTAGATTTTAGAAATGATCTGTGAACATATCTAAATGGGAACTGAGAAGATGCACACTTTTTTATCGTGGTTTAAACTGTATAAGAGATCACCAGTTATAGGTATCCAGGGTGCTCAAATTGTCCCACAAGTAGCTGGATGGAAACATCAAGTAATGTAGAGGGAAATTTTGCACCAGATGAGGTCAAGGCTTACCAGGGCAATCCAGGTCTCCCCCTCGGGCTTTTCTTAGATTTACTCTATTTTGTTTTACAGCTTTGTTTTTCTGATTGTATCATCAGAAATTACAGATAGAACAGATATTATTCGGGCAGATTGTTTGTTTCCATGCCTTCATAGCTAATTTTCTGCAGTGTCTCAATTCAGGGGCCGGATTGTTTTGAGGGCGGCACTCATCGACCGCATGCATCACAGTCTCTCGACTAGGTGGTACCCTTTAAAATGCAGCCTTTTTTCCCCAAGCCGCAAAGGTTCCAAGTGGTGGATCCTTTGCATCCAAACTTATCCCAAGATTAATTTTGTGCTGCCAACACCACTATTTAGATTTATTTAATGTGTTAGACCTATGAAGGTTGCTAGGTGACAGGAATGATGGTTTATGATGCAAGGGATCAGCTAGTGCTGTAACTCAAAAAAAAATTCAGAAGACTAGACAGTCTCATTTAACACCATTTGGTTTGCAACAGTTTTGCTTTTGCAATCATGCAAAGTTACTGCTTAACAGACCACATTCTTGATGGCCCCTGGATTGAGACACAGCCTTTGTTTGCAATGTGCACGACAGAAGAGATCTTGAACCTGACAGTGTGGCAACATGCACCATTTGCTGATTAGAGCTGATTGATGTTGATTGCTGTTTGATCTGCTCTTCAGAGCTTTTCCCTGCTTTTAGCCCTCGGTGGCAAGTGACCATTTATAATCGCATTAAACATAGAGCACACAATTCTTAGGGGGTTTGAACGTAATGTATTGTAAGCTAATTTAAAAACCATTTGAAAATGAGACAAATCAAGGACTATTTAGCATGCAGTAGACTTGTGATTCTTAATAATAATCATATCATGATGTAAATAACAATCAGGTCTATCTAATTACAATCCTGTAGCCAGTGTCCAATGACTTTTTGAGCTGTTTATCATTTAAATTCAAAGCACAAGTCCACGAGCCTATATATGCTCAGAGTATTTTATGGTGTGATGTGGAGGATTTAATAGAGCATTTTCACACACGTCTCCAGGTTCTCCCATAGGCCATCGGCTGCAAAAAATCCTCATGAGAGCCTAGAACAGAATAAAAGACCATCCAACCATTGTCAGTTAGCCTTCAAAGGATCACACACATACTGTCTTATTAAAGATTGAGGACGTGCATGGGATAGTTATGTGTG
This sequence comes from Neosilurus hyrtlii, assembly GCA_028564935.1. NCBI lineage: Eukaryota > Metazoa > Chordata > Actinopteri > Siluriformes > Plotosidae > Neosilurus > Neosilurus hyrtlii. The sequence goes on from JAOUQZ010000047.1 coordinate 9,149,017, forward strand.
CAAACACTGTTGCGAATGTGTGTTTTCCATCTCGCACAGTGCGAGATATTGAGCAGATAGATATACCAAAGACTCACAGCCATTAGATCCTGACTGCAGCATGTCTTTATAGCATTTTGTCACATCTATTAGCCTGTAGGTCACTCTTTCTTGTGGTGACCTGCAGTGAAAGCGCATTTTGTATTCATGTATGCAGTTTAGAGCCTCAGGCTACTTAGCCTAAAATTCCAAGAGTGCAACCCTTAAATTCCTGCAGAGATTTGAGCTCACTGGTCTCAAGGACTTTGATGCTTTAGGTATTCACTGCAATGTGTCACTTGCCTTCTTTTCCGTTCTCTGCCACCCCAAAATAAAGGGAAGCGATTCTGTAGCATGTGCGTGTGTGCTGGAATGGACGTGACAGCATTTCTGATTGAATCCAACTTGCCTCCTTATTTCTTGGCTGTCTCAGGCGGACAGAGGGCCTCCTAATTGTGTGGACCTTTATGTGCCCCACGCTGATGAGATCATACTCACTGTTGTCTCTAAGGCTGTGACTAACAGCCATCTCACCTGCTCAAGTAATTATCCACAAGGATAGGTGTGGAACACATTGGCATTCTTACAGCAATCTCTGTGAACAATCTTCTTTTTCTTTCTTTTTCCTTTCTTTTTTTTTTGCAATTGGCTCTTTCGGTCTACACCAAAATAAAATCTTTTCAAGGCAGTACAAATTTTCCCATCAATTAAATTGTGTTGTAAAACCATGCATGGTGTTGGTTTTGTGCCTACTTAGTTAATTAGTACAGTCTTCAATGTGTTGCCTTAGAGAACAGCTGATTGCATGTGTTGTCTTCGCTAATGGAACAGTTTCTTGTTTTGATAAATTGGCATGTAAGGGCTGCAACTTTAACCTTAAAGAAAACTCCAAGCTAAAACACAGTAAAAATGTTCAGAAATCCACTGTAGAGGCAGCAGAAACAGCAATCATTAGAGTGAAAGTTACAGAATACAGATTTTCCGGAGTTACTGACAGGGCAAGCACAGTGTTGTTGACGGCAGTGTTAGCATGGCAGTTTCAGAACCTTATCTGTTTGAGCAGGTGTCCAAAGTAGACTTTTCATTATGTTTTGTATATTTTGGGCAAAAATATTTACTTCACTTGATAAAAGCAAGCAAGATACCCTCATTTAATCTTTCCCTCTTTATCAGGCAATGCAGAGAGCTATACTAAGGCATCTGAATGCCTCTTATCCTAAGCCAGGGCCTGTGTTTGCTGCACTCACAGCAATAGTGACACCCTTCCCTGCACCCCAGCCATCTCCGTCTCGCTTATGGATCTCTGCCAACCTGTAAAAATCCTGGGCTCTGTCATTTAGACACTTTATGCAGTTGATCAGAGATTCCTGGCTTTTATTCAGGTCCTGACTGCTATATTTTCAAGCAAGACCTGACAAGGTGAAGATAGAGAGCTTGTCAAGGCACCCTGGTATTTTTAGCAATAAGTCAACATGGAACATGATATACGGAATGAAACAGAAAGCGGTAGCATCAGCATTACCTTGATGCATAATATGACTCGTCAGTGAGGTGGTATGTCAGCTCAGGTCATTTGTGTACTGTAGACAGAGTGTTACTGGGTACCGGATAGCGGTGGAGGTGGGTATTCGGAGAGGATATGATGGTATCTGACACTAGCTTGGATTGGAAGATGGCCTCTGTCTCGACCTGCTTTCACACTCAGCCTGTTACTCAGATTCAGACTGACTACCCATATATCACACGAGCTGCACTGGGCACAGAGCAAACTAATAAGTTTGTCTTTTTCTTCCCTTTTTTTTTTTTTTTTTTTGTCTGCCTGAGGTTTGACACAAGAATGGATGGCCTTTGGGTGATGAATGCCCAGAAGACTAGCCCCATTTACGATCATACATAACAAGTGACATTTTAATTCTACACTCTTAAAAACCTTTGCTACATTTTGTAACTGTCATTTTGCTTTGCCCAGTCATGTAGGAAGACACTGGAGATATTCAGGTAACATTTCATCCAGGTCTGTGCTAATTCACTACAGCCCAGCAGATATGGATGGGTATAAAGCTTGAAGCTAATGTGTAATGGAAATGTATAGCTTATTATTGTAAAGAGAAGTCTGTATAACTGGGTTAAAATCACACCTGCATGCTGTTCAGAATATTTTATGAATGAATACCATGGATGGAATATTTACAGTTTTGTTGTGTACAGTTTTACTACAGCTGTCCACAATCATTATTCATTTATTTGAAGGAGACCACCACCGTGAACATTTTCTTACATTTTTCATAAAGCAGCACTCTGAAGATCTTATATCAAAAGCTGTGCGAAGACATAAATGATTTATGAAGAATGTATATTGCATGAAATTGAAAAGAAGAAAAAAAGACAGATATTACCATTGTTATGAGACTGCTCTTATTATTCTGTATTTTATATGTTGTTTGTTACTTTCAAGTATCAAACATGTTTTATGAAGTGTCTACTGTTCTTTATTTTATTTACTTTTTTATTGAGTTGAACTCAATATTCTTCAGCTGAAGTGCCAGTGGTCTATTTATATTTGAAACTGCTAAATGTTTTAATGAGGTCTGACCGCTTTTCCAAAGTACACTGTATGGCACACAAGTACGTGGACACCTGACCAGTCACACCCACATGTGCTTGTTGAATACTCAGTTCTAGATTCACTGCCTCCTCATTCATTAATTTTCTAAGCCGCCTAATCCTAATTAGGGTCGCGGGGAGACTGGCACCCATTTCGGCCGACTCTGGGTGAGGGCAGGGTACACCCTGTACAGCTCCACAGGCCATCGCTTTACTGCCTCCTTTTCTGTTGTCATAACAAGCTGGAGCCAATTCCAGCTTTATTTAGGCGAGTACATCCAGAATAGCTCACCAGTCTATTGCAGAGGTGATGCGGACCATTCACATACATGAGCAATTTTAGATTAGCTAGTTGACCTAATATGCATGTCTTTTGACAGAAACCAGAGTAAAAGGAGGAAACCCACACAAGCACAGGGAGAACATAAAAATTTCACACAGAAAGGTTCTTGGACAAAGTTTGAACCCCAAACCTTCTTGCTGTGACACAACAGTGCTAACCACTGAGTCTCTGTGCCTCCCATAACATCCCTGCTCTCTTAAATACATTTTGGAGCACTGTAAATAATTACTGTGAATTTAACAAGAAATGCTGCCAACCTGAAGGTAGAATGTCTTGCACAAGAACACTTGGCAGTGGTTTTATTTGAAAACATGAGTTTTATCATGCAAATTATTTAGCAAATATACTGGGTTATATTTTATACAATTTGAATATATTGTAGTACTTCACTGTAAATATGTTTTATAGATCTGTTTTATTATTCATTTTACTGGCAGCCCAGTTTGCCAGTAAATAACTGTGAAGTTTGCTGGATTTGTTTTAGTAGTGTGTGGAGATTTGTTCACTCAACCACGAGCATTAGTGATGTCAGGCACTAATGTCGAGTGAGAAGGCCTGGGGCACAGAGAACATATTCCAGTTCGTCCCAGAGGTGTTCAGGTGGGGTTCAAGTCAGTGCAGGCCACTCGTGTGCTTTCACACCACCCTGGCAAACCATGTTTTTATGGACCTCACGTACACAGGGGCATTGTTATGCTGGAACAGGTTTGTGGCCCTTGGTTCTGGTGAAGGCAAATTACAGTGTTGCAGTATACAAAGGTACAATTGTGTGCTTCCAACTTAGACGTCTTGCAGATGAGTGTGATGGTCAGGTGTCCACATACTTTTGGCCATATAGGGCTTAATGATTATTAATGATTATATGTGGAGTTTGCACGTTCACCCCGTGCTTGCGTGGGTTTCCTCTGGGTTCTCCGGTTTCCTCCCACAGTCCAAAGACGTGCACATTAGGCTAATTGGCTGTTACAAATGGCCTCTTAGGTATGAATGTGAAAGTGTATGCGTATGTTGCCCTGCGACCGTCTGGCGAGCTGTTCATCATGTGAGATAGGCTCCACCCTCCCTGCGACCCTAATAGGATTAAGCAGTTCAGCCGATGAGTAAAACACAGCAGTGCATGTGATTAAAATTTATAATGACTGTGTGATAGGACTCATTTTCCTCTAACAGCACCCCTGCTGTGTTTTATTAATTTCTTTAACATTTTGGAACATCCACAAAACAAATTCCTGTAATCATTTACTTTATAACAGCTATAAACAGCTATTACTTCAGAGAGCCTCTCCTCTCTCTCTCTTTTTAACAAGATAAAAATGCAGTTTGTCCTGTTATGGAAAAATCACATAGACCAAAAGCCTCTGTTCTGATGATGCTCCTCTGGCCGAAAACCTACAGCTTTACCTCTGCCATTCATGTTTCCTCCTTACAAAGTTTTTGTGATTATACATTATAAACGCTAACAATATTGTACCTACATTTATATAAGATTATGTCTATATTAGTTTTTGAACAGAATGCAGTGATTTTTGCAAATCTCACAAACCCTTATTTTATTCTCAGCAGAACACAGAAAACAAAATCAAATTTGTTTGTTTGAGACATTTTACTATTCCATGAAAAATATTAGCTTATTTTAAATTTGATGGCAGCAGCACCTCTCAGAAAGTTAGGATGAGGGCAACAAAAGGCTGGAAAAGTGATACTAAAAAGAAACAGGTGGAGAAACATTTTGCAATTAATTTGGTTAATTGGCAAGGGGTCAGTAACATGATTGGTTATGAAAAAGCCATTTGGGCAGAGGTCATAGGTGGGATGGGTCATAGGAGGAATAGGTGCTGTATTTCCACTTCCACTGTAATTCACCCCATCATATGAGGACAAACGTTAAGTGAAAATAATTAACTTTTTCTCAAACCATTTATCAGCAATATTATCAAGCAGGGTTACACAAAATGCTAACTGTCAAACACATATTGTATTATTTTAGCAAAACAAAAATAATCAGCTAATTCATCTAGCTGCCATGATAACCTAGTATTTACACAAATATTTTTACTGCTTCCTTGTTCATGTGATGGCTGTAAGAAATCATGGAAGAAATACTGTGTGGTGAAATTATCTTCAAATGATCATATTATTATAAAAGGGTTTTTTTTCATGTGTTTTATATCTGATAAACCATCGACATGCAGTTTCAGGAGCTCTTGCAGACACCAGCAGTAACTGTGATTGTAGTGATTGAGCTAGAAAAGCAGGTGCCGTACGAAGAACAACGAGCAAGTGTTTGTGCAGTGCGTGTACTGGTAATATTTTATATTTAGACAGATTAGTGGGGATGTCATTTTAGATTATGCCTCAAGCTCAAACATTCACTCAGTCATTACTTCATACTAATATTCTGTCTGGCAAATCATCATCACCACAGGTTGCACTAAATCACTCATAATAACCCAGCCACTATCACAGCCTGTGGACTTGGTCAATCCTGAGGCGAAGATCAATAGTCTGCATTTGGTCTGTGAAAATAAGTGACAGTTAACATACAGTTATTATTGCTCCGTGTTGTTCATAAGGTTAGTAGTGAGCCAAGGAGCTCAATTCTCTGAAGCATTTGTGTCAAACTGTGTGGATACTCAGAAACTTGGAAGGGCCACTTGAAAGCTGAACTAACTGGGTTCAACACTTCTCTGTTTTCTGCTGCAGGATATGATTACCCCTCACACTGCAGGCTACCGGCGCTCCAGACACTCCAGACGGTCATGCATCGCTGTATATAGAAACGTCTTCTTTTATCTGTAGAAATATTTTCTTCTGTGTATCGTATTCATGTTCGCATGCAGGTTGTTTGAGACACACAGTACATCCATAAATATATTCTTATAGGTTTTGGAGAGGGGAAATGAAGCTTCCATATGGTGATGTAACTTTTGTTCATACTGATCTGGTCTATATCCTTGGTTTGTTTATATGGGGATGTAGAAAATAAGGCTTGTAATATATCTGTGCTTTACACAAATGCATCTTGGAGCTCAGGGAAGCAAGCAAATGGGTTTGGACAATCGAACATGCTGGAATTGAAAGATGAGTGTGAAATCTTATCATTACAGGCACCAACCTACCTGCGGGCAAAAAGCTCAGTGATGCATCCATGGTCACAACTGGAGCTATGATTCATTATCACGTGCATTCCTGGACATGGCTGGATTTCTTGCCTATTGGCCATGGCTGATAATCTCTTCTATGTCTCTGTGGTTTTCTAGCATATTCCTGAGAATGGCTTTTTCAGAGATTTAGTAGACTCACCCATGCATGAGATGAGCAAGTCAATACCAAGATTTCCATGACCCTCTCCTCAATCCTTTCCCCAAAGAGCCCTTTATATATTTTTTTCTGTATCCTATATTTGCTCGCAGTTTTCTGAAATTTCCTAAATGCATGCATACACCCTGTCCACATCCCCCTGGTCCCAGCGCCCCTATCGTCTCTCTGTGTCCCCTAGAGAAGCAGAGAAGGCTTTACAGAGATTTGATGTGGTCCTGTGTTTGAGAGGATTTATGTCACACTGGACTCACCCTGGACTCAGGTTAGGGGCACCAGGGTAAATGGTGAAGCAGTGAAAAGGTGGATAATAGTATTTAAAAAGATGGCTGTGTATATGTTTTGGGCTTGTGTATGTGTGTGTGTGTGTGATTGCTTTTGGGGAAATGTTACATCTGAGATGAATAGGGTTTAGAAGACAGACTGCTGCCTTGCGAAGATGGGGTTCATGAATGATTGTCATGCAGTGATACTTTTGTGCTCAGTGTGGGGTGCTACGATAATATTTCTGTTATCGTTATGCCATGCCATGTGCAAAAATTCATTCAGCTCAGTTATTTGATGGCTGGTGACTATCCATCTTCCTCTTGATCACATTCCAAAGGTTTTCACTGGGTTCAGGAGATTGGACTGGCAATGACAGGGCCTTGAACTTGTGGTCGTTCATCCACACCTCGATTGACCTGGCTGTGTGGCATGGAGCATTGTGGTCCCCAATGTCTCCTGCTTGACCTTGTTCTTATGAACTGCCGTCTTTGAGATTTTTCGGATGTAAGCAACCTGACTCTCACTGTATCCCTCTGCCAGTAAATCCAGAATGAAACTCTTTCTTTTCTCTCAAAACTCTTCTTTTTAACCCTTTTTGTAATTTGTGTAATCCGATTAAATTTAAGCTAAAATAAGTACTGTTTTTACCATCCAAACTGCTCATTTTGCTGTCTACAGCATTGATTGATGAAATCAAGAAATCTCCTAATTAGAACAGTGAAATGAGGTGTGCTTGTGTTTGAATTCCACCACAGACACTGAAATTAAATGGCTGCCACACATAGAGATGCTGATTTAAGAAGAATAAAAATTAGGTGGTCTCTTAATTGTTCCTCCCAAAGATGTTGTATATAAAGCTTCGTATACAGTATACTTTTGTTTGAGTTCACTGAAAGAAATCTACTTGCAGCCTTACAAAGTGTCAACAACAAACTGAGGTGTCTTTATAACTAGCATTCACCTTTCCATTTAGTGAGTGTTTGTCAGGCAGAACCATTCCTCAAGGGTGTGTTTCAGAAGAGAGTTCATCCAAAACACTGGTTGACATGCTGGAAAAGCGTAAATTGTTTCCACATGAAGCAGCCAAACACTGGAGTGAAAAGAAATGGAATGTGTGAAGTTCTATAAATAAATTGCAGAAACATTTAGTCGACCATCTGAAGGTCATTTACTCTGTGTATCTTCTTTTCTGTATTTAGTTCAATTAAGAAACAGGTGCTTCTTACTTTCCCTGCAAATGAGACCTGACAGAATGCGGTGATTTCCCACAGAGCAGCTCTGTGATGAAGCGGGTGGTATTCCCTCAGCGAGGGTGCAAGGTTATCTCTACAGAACACTCAGCATGAATGACTGATGGCTGAAATCTCAGACTTTTACTGTTTTATAAGGACTTAATTATGCTTCTGCACATAAAACTCTAAACCTTGAGAAAATCATCAGAGCTAATCAACTTTGCTTATAGTTCCAGAAACCCCTGGGGAGAATCACTTTGCTTCCTCAGACAGCATTTCACAAATTGCAAGTTGCATTTTGATTAATTTTTTCCACAGCAAAGCATCTATAGGACCAAAAATATCTGCTTTCTTGCCTCTCAGATATGAAATAGGTTGCATCTGTGGGCAGTAATTTTCTCTATTGTGACCGGCAGAAATTTAATCAGTCTCCTAAATGATTCAGATGAGATTCAGCTGAGAAAGTTTTGAGTTGTAATTAAATCTGGTCTCCTGAGTTGACTAAAGAAGTGGTCTATCTGTTTGAATGTGGTTCAATGTTTGCTCTAGTCTGGATTGCCGAGGAGAGCATACTGAAGCTTTATGATTCACCGCAAAAGAAAACAAAGCATCTGGCAACCCAGTGGCCCATGGAGCGTGATACACTTTTCTCATATATGGGAATTTAGGAGGTTGTATAAGCCACCAAAGGATTCCTCACTCTTCATTAACTTGTTCACCCATCCAAAGACAGAAAATAGAATCCTAATTAAAAAAAAAAAGATTTATTTTTAGAATTTATTCTTTTCACTTTCAGTCAACAATCTTTTTTTACCTTTCAGTTAAGAAAACATGTCTTCCTGATTGCTGCCAGTTTGAAAATCAGGTGTATTTGTTTTATTGCTTTAAGTCTTAGGCAGAAAGACATGCTGTAAAGCAAAGATTCCTAATATCTGAATATAAATTCAAGTAAATGATGTCACTTTGCTTTAAAACTATAGTTATTGCAGTGTTACATGGTAATGAGCTGTAAGTGGAACTGAGCATCTTGCAGAACCAGCCACAGTTCTTCTGGAGATTTTGACAAACTTGCTTCTTTAATTGCATGCAAACCCAGCAGCTTTTATGTTTTTGTCTGAAAAGTGGTCTCTCACATGATGTACTGCATTCTTTATCAACATTTTCCCCGCAACATTTAATTTTTTGGCTAGTAAACTAATGTTTGGAACTCTAAAGTGTACAAGTCATAAAATAAATGTCTATAGCTGCGTGTGAATGCGTGTATGTATGCTTGCATGCGTGTGTGCATGCATGCATGGGCGATTATGGCCGAGCAGCAAGACGCAAGCCTCTTCTTTGACCAGCAAATATTCATTTTGAAATTTTGTGTGTCCATTTACTTATGTCCAATCTCTGCATGCATGCATCTCATTCATTCATTCATCTCATTCATGCCGCCCATATGCATGCATCTCTGAAAATCAAAAGACAATTTAATGACTTAAATTTAATGAACACTAGTCAGACTGCTGTATAAAGGTGCACAAAGTTATGCAAGCATGCCTCGCACTCCAGGAGCTCAAGAATTGACAGATTTTTAAAGATGTCGAATTATGGGTCGGTCAGAGGATGGCATCAGTCAGCGACAAATATAGCGACAATTTAAATATTCCTCTGTCAAGGGTAAAAAGTTCTGCAGGGAAAGTAAGACCACCACAGATCCACGACCAGGTCAACCTGGACCATCAGAAAGATGCCTTTGCTGCGTGAACCAATCAGTGGAGAAAAATCTCTGTTCCAAGGCTGCAGACATTGCAGAAGACATTCAGACCAGCTCAAAAACTGTTACGCGCTATCTTCATCAAATAGCCTATTATGCCTGAGCAGCAAGACGCAAGCCTCTTGCGTCTTGCTGCTCGAAGACTATTTGCCCTTTCTTCGACCAGCAAATATTCATTCTAAAATTTTGTGTGTGTGTAATATATATATATATATATATATATATATATATATATATATATATATGCACACACACGTGCACACACACACGCACGCACACACACGCACACACACATGCAAACATACATATATACATGTATGTATATGTATATGTGTCGGTGTGTGTATATATGGTATGTTAAATAATATTATGTTATGTTAAATACCTATTAGTAGTTGAAGGTTACAACTTATAAGCCTAGGAAATGCATCTTAACAATATCTTTTCATATTCTTTATTTTGATCTGCTGATGATGTACATCTGTGAAGCACAGCACTGATGCATCTAACTGGTAGCAAGCCTCTCTTGTTTTTCCATTCTTAAGTTTTTGGGCATCTCAATGTTTAAAGGGCAGCCCAAACAGTACAAAATTTTTTTTCACAAATCATCCACACTGTTTAGTGATGCACATTGCCAGTGCCCCATTCGGTTACCAAATGATGTTCTGTTCACTAAGTGAAATGGCCAGCATGCTGAAGCTACGCTCTCTAGTCTGAGTCAGCTGAGCTGTGTCAAAAACACTGACATGTGCTCTCTCTCTCTGTCTCTCTCTGTCTCTCTCTCTCTCATGTATCCAAAAATGATCATGTTTTTGTCATTAATGGGGCTTGTTGCTGTGGCAACACACAGGAACTTGGCAGAAACAGGCTTGGGACCACTTGCCCACTGGACACACAATTTCTCCTCTGATCCTGGAGCTGTTAAGAGAGACTCTGATTGCATAGTCATTAATGTAATCCAGGAGCAACCCTATAGCTAAGTACACACTGGCTATGGATAATTGTCTCTTCTTTTTGATTGGCCATATCTACAATGACTCTTACAGTACAGTTCAGGTGGTTTCTTTGTTTCCCATGTCTCTAGATAAAGTCAGTGAAGCCAGGAAGTGCCACTCCACCTAGCCAGCTTCGAAGAGTTGACTTTTGTTGGCACACAACACTTAGTATTGTGGTTTTCAAACAACTCTGCTCATACTCTCAGGCCAAGGGGAGAATGATACCAGCTGTTCAGGAGCTTAATTTGCAAGTTTGTGGGTTGTTGGGGGGGTATGCGCACATCTGTGTATCGCCTTTAGAGTTTTTCTCTCTGGAATTTGAGACTAATGAACTCACAGCAGTAAATTTATTGTTGGGAAGAAACTGGTTTCTGTGTTGCTATTGAGATATATGCACATATGGGTGTGTGTTGTTTATGATATGTTACCTGTGCCAAGTCTTCTCTTCTAGCAGCTGGCACTCACATACTTGGCTAGCTTGCACTAAACTTGACTACAATAGAGGAATCATTTGAGGTTCTGTGTCATTGGACAAAATCCAGATAACGGTCAAATTTTCATTGTGCCATGTCTTCCTTCTATTAATACCAGACTCTATTTCAGATTCTAACCCGAGATATGATTTGAGCAGGGGGAAAAATAAATAACATCTGATCATGAAGAGTATTGACCGCAATGCTTTAGTTTCATCTACACGTTAATTTGCCTAAGTAGTTACCAGCTGTTGTATGTAATTGATTGGGAATGTAATGGTTGATTTTTGTAATTAATGGAGCTACTAATTTTTTATTGATTGCCTAATAAATAAAAAAAAAAGAAAGAAAATGCTTTCAGATTTTTCGTAGCCTGTTTGTTCTGTCCCTGGCTATTTAATGCATCTTGATATTAATCCTAAACATAATTAGGAGCATTTAAAGCATCAAAAACTACAGACCTTTACAGAACAGTGGTCTTAATACCAGACATTAGTGTGTAATTCATGGGAATGGCACAATCTGATAAAATGATCATTATTATGTGTGAATGATGTTTGAATCAAAATGATGGATGCTTGTCACTGTTTGTCACAGTGTCTTGGAGTAGGCAGTGTCATCATTATCATGCTTCAAAGTGAAAAAAATAAACCAGAAGATAAAATTTTTTGTTTGTTTTCTTGTTCCCGCATAGTAAACACCTGTACGGGGCATGTATTACTTGCATTTCAGATAATATGTACTAAACTCTAAGTATGGTGAGTATTTGAATGAGTAAATATTGATGAGACTTAACAGCTACACAGCATTTACTTCTGTTCAGAGTGTATAGCGCTCACCTGTCCTGACTCTGTAATGGTTAATCTTGTTTTAGTTTGCTTTCCTTTATATTTCCACATAATATATACTAACTACACAGGTCTTATTCCCAGACACGTGCTCAGAGCTTATACATCTGTCATGGTTTAATTTAAATAAACCATAAAAATATTGTTTGCCTGTCCTTTTTTTTTCTTTTTTTTTCTTTTTTTTTTACTTGTGTTGTATAACTTGTGTGTAGTGTATACTAAAGCAGTTATATTTGTGTCCCTATTCAGCAAAATCTACCTTGCCTTTGGTGAGTAATTATGATGCAAGCAGTGGACTAAATACAAAGAGTTGACTGAGGACAGTGCTGAAAGGGAGTCATTTAAATGATTAAGAGAATGTAGGTAGGAAAGGTGTGTTCTTAGCTTCTGTTATAGCTCGAATATGGAAAGTCTGGAGGTTTATTTTATCCTCAGTGTTTTTGGCCCATAGTTTTATTCAGGCATGATTATTGGTTCCCATTAAAGCCTATCTACTGTGACACATGGAGAGCAGAGCACTTAGTATTTGGCAGTTCTTTACTTTGTGCGAGGAGATTGACAGACTGCTACTTTTTTGAGCGAGCTGTGATTCAGCTAACTGCTGAGTAGCATAATTTGGCTGCAGCAGGAATGAAGGAGAGTTGAATAAAGATTTAGATGCCATGCCTCCCCTTGCATCTAATAAGATCAGCCCTGATATTAAAACTCTTCAAAACACATCAAAGTGCACATCATGCGCGCGCACACACACACACACACACACACACACACACACACACACACACACACACGGAGAGAGAGAGTGAGTGAGAAAGCTGTTTTAAGGTATTTTAAACATCAATTTGTGTAAAGAGCCTTAAAGCCAAGGTATCATGTTTTGTCAGGAGCAGTTTAATACGAGGTACTCCTAACCCAGCATTTTTTATATCAGGTACTACTAACATTTTTAATATCTGAACTGGACATAATGTCAGCTATGCTTTTTCCACCCTGTTTAGCTGCAATAACTCTGCTGCTATAGAGGACATAAATATATAGTGTATGTACAGTGTATTTTTATGATGTAATTTTTTTTTTTGAAAAAGTGTTGACTAAGTAAAGTCCCTCTAAATTTATATATTAATTCATCAGCTTTTCTAAGTGCAGAGAATGTTGATGCATGGTCTATTAAAAAAGATTTGATGGAAGCATTCCAGCTTTGCCTCCCTAGCATTACCCAATTACCCTTTATATATTGGGCACTAAATTAAGCATTTCTTTTCCTTCCCATTTTATCCCCTTATTAAAAGGTCGGAGAGTTGTAATATTATTAGAAATGATTCATATCAACTCCTGCTTCCTTTCTTCCAGGTGCATTCCAGAGGCCCACCTTGGCAGCTAGTGGAGAGGTTGGTGTCAGTCACCATGACAGCCTTGCCACGGAACCTAGTTTCCTTGGCTGTGTCTGGCCTTTTCCTCTGTCTGCTCTCTTTTGGCATTCCTGTTGTATTCTCCCAAAAGCCCACATCTCCCACAGGGCCCAGCACAAGCTTACAACCACAGAGCAGTCCAGAGTGTACCCACCAAGAGCACCCTATTATCTCAATTCAAGGTGAGTGCTCCTAGCGCAGTATTCTAAGCTACAAACATCAATACTCTAGTTCAGAATGTAATGTCATATGCCATATATCTGGTAGAAAGAGGTTTGCAATAATGCATGGAGATAATAGGGCAATAGTGCAATGAAAGACCAGGTTTTTAGAAATCCCTTTTTTTTTCAACCCTGCCAGTATTTTATCAGGGTAAAATACACTTGAACCAGGCAAACAAAGTAATGTGTACTGTTCTTTTAATGCATGGCATGCCAAACCTACTCCAGACATTACTGAAATATTTGAATGGATAAACTATTTAAAGAGATTATTATCCTTAAAGTTCAGATATCTGGAAAAAGAAATTGTCAGCAAAGATATGACAGTGATGCAGTGTTGGAAGTGTCTTTATTTATCATTATAGCCTTGGTGAAAACTATTCCTCCATCATTATATTGATCTTACTGTGAACGGTCACAGGATAGAATTTAAGAAACCTTGTGATTAGCTTAGTGAGTCAGCATGATTCACAGTGCATAAACTGTCCTGTGAGTGAATGAAGGGGAAGGTCTTACACTGGTTGCACTTGGCCTTGCTTCTCTGTGAGACTATGCCAGGTGGAAAACACCGAGTGAACCACAGGTGATGTGTGTTAATGCTGCAGCACGCCCTGTTCTCTAGCAGATAAATGACTTTTATTCCTTGCTCTCCCTGATTGTCAGCTCATGAATAGGACAGAACATGGTGTGATTCTCTTCTTTCTCCCAGGCAATATCTTTATCAGCCAAAAATGCATGATAAACTTTGTGCCACATTTTTACTCTAGACAGGAGAAACAGATATGTGTTGAGAGTGAAAAATGAGCCAGTGGATATTGTATTGTTTGTTCTAAGGTGAGAACTTTTTTTTTTGTTTTTTTTTTTTTCGCTTTTGCTTGGGTGTCTAGTGGGCATGATGAAAAATTCTGAAAAATGGTTAACAAGAAAAAAAAATAGAAATGACAGCCATAGGGTTTGATATTGCTGCAACTCTACCTGGACAGCACCATAGCTCATAAGGACATTGCCTGTGGCTTGCACTTTTTATTGCTTCTGAAAAGACTTAAGTTGTTTTTTCCTTTTTCGATTCTTTGTTTGAATTGTCATTTTTTTCAGGCTGGAACGCTAAGTTGATAATTAATCTACAGTTAGGAATCACTCCTATCTGTTGGCGAAACTATGCATTACATGACAAAACATGTTAAGCAAACAGATGCCCTTCATTTGTTTCCGGCTTTCTCCTTCACACAAAAATGGCTGCTGTCTCCTTCTCATGGTATTCTTTACGCTTTCGTCATGACCATTCATCAAAGCAAAACTTCTTTGGCGTTCCCTTCACCATAAGAACTGTTGAACAATCAGCTCTGTATTGTAAGCTAGCACACCTAAAATATCCTTTTATGTTAACCCAATTGCATAGAAACCCCTCAGTACATCTTAAAGCCCTCTATTATGCTAGAGCATTGATATGGAAGTTGTTCCACAATGAAGGTGTGGGTTAACCCTGAGATTAGCTTCTTTGATAGATGAGTATTTTTAAGCAGAGCACTCAAGCAGCCACTGTGAAGTGTTACCTGGGGATGGAGGAAGAGGAGAGGGGCCCAGGCTCTGATCTCTGGGCAGCTTTCCGGATGGATCATGCGTGCTTTTAAAGACGAGTGACGCCCAACTATGAACAGGATCCTTTTTTTTTTTTTTTTTTTAAGTTGAGTGCAGTCAAGTGTGGCCGTCCCTGTGGGGGCTTCTCTAAAGCTTTCCGGTAGCCCAAGCTCATCATGATACGACCTGTGCTAAGCTTCATACTAGTGGAATAAACATTACATCACTTTAATCTGATATTTACTTTTCATTCCCTCCCATTAAACATACTCTGCTTGACCGATAAAAGAACACATGCTAATATTATTTGGAATTCTTTCGACAAACTTAAGCAACATTACCATTTAATAAAATCCAGACTTGGGTTAATTTTTCACTGACATCTTGAATTGTTGATTTGAAATTCAAACCATTCCATAAAATCTTCTCCAGCACATCCCAAAGACTTTCAATAGGGTTAAGGTCAGAACACGGTGGTGCCAGTTGATGTGTGAAAATGATTCCTCATGCTCTATGAACCACTCTTTCACCATTTGAGCCCCAATTTTATATCTGTGCAGTCAGGGAAGAAAAACTCTGTTGGATGTATAACTTGGTCATTCAATACAATCATTTGACTTGACCAACTAAAGCAACAATGCCATGGTGATTATATAATCCAGGTAAAAGGTGGTCCCACAAAATATCGGTGTGTGACTTTTTTGGCTGGGCAGCGTATGTTTTCTATTTAATCATTATTACTTGCTCAATGCAGACCATGCCTGCCTGAATAATACTTACAGCACTCTGGTGGAGCTAAGGAGACCTCATGGGACCAGTGTCATTGGAAAATGGTGTGCACAGCACTAAAAAGTTCATGAATAGACAGTCTAAGTTTCACTCCCTAAATACTGCCAGTAAAGGCAGTCCAAGTCCCTGTAAAAGTAGCACTATTACTGCAACTGCAGATGCCAAAGGTCCTGTGATTTCCAGAAGGGCTAATTTCTGGATGATGTACCCTGAGTTCAGACACTTTAATGCCAGAAGCCTTGTGTGCAGATTAGCCTGCAGATTTGAGCCTTTCAGACCTACTCGTCTTTGATAAAATGTCAGTAATCACCCTACAGACGATAGGCAACAATAAGTCGCTGCTCTGTCTGGTTCCATTCTCTCTACAGGTACTGTAATTGGCCCCAGATTGTTTCTCTGGACTGCAGAATAGGCTTGCAATCTGCTCTCTACTGCTGGGTAATAGCTGTGCTGTTTAAATCTTTAT
>JAOUQZ010000047.1:9166683-9177402 GCA_028564935.1 Neosilurus hyrtlii
CATGCAAACTCCACACAGAAACGCCCGAGCTGGGAATCGAACCCAGGACCTTCTTGCTGTGAGGCGGACATGCTAACTACTGCGCCACCGTGCCGCCCAACATTACGATTATGTTAATCTTAAAGGAATCCTACATTTTTATGGACTTTCTTTGTGCTGTAACAGAACTGGGAATACTACTGAGAAAATTACCGGTCATTTTCTAAAACTGCCAGCTTTAATTTCTTTGATAAATCCACCTGAAACTCTTGAATTCAGCAGAGATGGCAGCCATGTTAGACCAACTGCTTTCTTTACAAACCTGTAATTAGAACATTGTGGCATGCAACAATAGTTTATCATTCAGAAGAAAAGAGAAGCAGTCTTTGAGTGCAGTACTCCCATGATCGACTCAAATTGCAGCAACTACCTGACTGAAAACTTGAAACCATCTACTATTATTTTGGAATGATGATTAGTAATTACTCTGTGGATTTTTGCTCTAAAGTAATCACTATAGAATGAAAAGATCAGTCTCTCCTGGAGTAAGTTTTTGATGTAATCAAAGAAAGCATATTGTTAATAGGACAAATCTATAATTCAGACATGAGAGTCATTATTATAGGTAAACACTGATGCTGTAAAGCTTGATGTTCTGAAGGGATTGATGAATTAAATTTTACATGTTGTTTGCACTCCTCTCAGTGTGGTATTGACAAAAAAAGCATATTGTGGTAGGATATGATGATTGTCTATGCCGTGTTTTAGGTGTACAGTATTCCTTGGAGGATTTTATTGATTGAAAGCACCTCTGCATTGTATTTTTTTAAGATGAATCAACACAACTCTTTTCCTTTAATATGCTGTCTGCTTTGCTGATCCTTCTTGAACTATGAAATCTGACATTTAAGTCAGTGATGGTTGTTCTGTGTGCAAAACCATTCTGTCGTTTTGGCTATGCTTTTAAGCACAGCCAAATAAAGGGTATTTGTGTTAAACAGATGGTATTATTATTGTTATGTTCTGATTGGGTTTAAGTCACCTCAGGTGTCATTGCAAAGCTAAATTTAGCCTCGTTCTCTAAATGTGGAAGTTAATGCCTAGATATTTTGCTGTGTGAATGTTTTTATTAACTTTAAAATCTGGCCCATAGGCTGTCTGAGGGCAAACAGTACGTACCACTTGTTAGTGAAATAACTTTGGAAGGAAATGACATAGCATCACCAAATTTGGTGATTGGGTGGGATTGTATATGGGTCACCAGGTGAAAATAGGGTGGGATTCTATAAGGGCCACCTTGACCTTGAATCAAGGTCACACGGTCACTTTTTGTCTCTATTTGGCTTCTCAAGGTTTGTTAGCATGATATCCTTGAAAGGAAAGGAAATAGGGTCACTAAATTTAATGGATGAGTTCTCCTGAGTAGGATCTTGTTTGGGATTGAATATGGGTCCCCTTCATCTTGTTTCAAGGTCACAGCAGTCAAATTACTGATTTTTCTATATTCTGCTTGTCAACCCTTGTTAGTGCAATGATGGTTTAAGAAAAGGTCACAGGATCACCAAATGTGTTGCATGGGTTGCCATCAGTAAGGTTTTGGGATTGTATGCGGGTGACCTTGACCTTGTTTTAAGGTCTCAGCAGTCAACTTGGTGAATTTTTTTTAGATTGGACTATTTTTAAACATAATATATTGACTTTATGAAATGGACTATATTATGAAATGGTTCCTTTTGGCAGAAGCGTCTGGACCCCTGTGGTCTATTTTATGTATCCCTCTTTATTTGTATGAACTGCCAGGCCCAAGTCACACTTTATGAAGAAGCAGTCATGCATATAAAGGCAGAAGCTATATAAGGATAAATTTCATACTGAGTGGACTTTTAGAAATAATTCCCCTTAAGAAAGTAAACAAAGAGTTTTACAAAGGCAACTCATGTACATTTTTTTATGCTTTTAGGACCTTTGTAAGTGAGTGATCTCTATTAGTGTGGAAAAATGTTAAATGATTTGCTTATCTTTTTTTGGATGTGCCACTTTCAGCTCTGTGTTAAACACTTCTGCCTTTCTCCTCAGTTAGCTGTAACCCTGCGGTGTGCCGAGGCAATCCAGATGTTAGCCTTACACTCATACTGGTCTGCAGAGCCTGATCTTCTTGTCAGCTGTCTTCTACTTTGCTCAGTTTTTTAGTAGCATGCATGCAACTCTCTTTTGAGCAACATGAGTGAATGATGCACACTTGAGCCTAAACATGTGCAATGCTTTAATCTGCCAAGGCACAGCTGTCCATCATCCACTTATTATAATAGCATGCGTATGGCTGCACCAGTCTGTGTTAAGTAATCTGTGTTGTTTTTTTTTTCTTCTTCTTTTTTTCAGACTCTGGTAATAATTTGAAGAAATAAGAGTGACTTGATAAACTGTATCCAGACAGATTTAATAGTAAATGATGTGTGAGACACATTTAGGGCTATAACTGCTCATTAAAAATGAATGGGATAACTGCAGGGTGTTGTGATAACATTTTGTAGTGTGAATAAATACTATGAACCCCTCAGAGGGCTGTGATTATGGAACCATGTTCTCGTTATGTCTCTGTAAAAGAGAACTTGAATTGTGCTACCATATGGTCCCAGTCAGACTCAAGCACATCCTTTAGCAGTGTGTAGCAGTGATGTACGGATGATAGGCCATCTTCCTGTCTCTCAGTAGACATGCTTAAAAATGGTGTTGATTTATGTTCCCATGATTGAGCTTGTTTTAACTTGACCTAAACATCTGGAAGTTTAAGACCTCTTGAGACTGTGATCCGAGGTTTTATTCCACTTTTTTGCCTAGGAGGGGGGTTAACCAGTGTTCTGACCTGTACAAATACAGCTGAATTTGTGTTGGACTCTTAAAAGCTTTAGCAAAATGTGCACCATATGATGGATGGTGCCTGACAACATCTGTTCCTCTGGAGATTTGTAAATGTGAACAAAGGATTTTTATTTTCTTTTAATTTTGTAGGAACTTGGATTTGCAATTAAGAGGTTGTCACTGTGATTAAAAAACATGTAGAATTAAATGAGAATGGGTTTTTAATTATGAGGTAAATATTACATATACAATTATATTTCAGACCGATTAAACCTCAATATATTGATAACAGATCTCATGAACTGCTAAAGCATTTTGAATTTACTTGGAAGGTGGCAGAATTTCTTCCATCCTGCTAACTGTGAAATCCCATTTTGCAAGGCATGTTAGGTCACCAAAAGATCAAGTGTTTTTATTTTTGCATAATAGTCTTTCTATGTAACTTGGTTCACATTGTAAAAAGCTCTGATGGTTGCCTTAAATATCTGGCAGGCAAAATTGTTTTGATATATGGAAACTTCTGGCAAACTGTGCTTTTCTACATATCCTAGAAAGTCTAGTTTTGACTGAGTGTCATGTTGAATTAGGATCAGCAGCCCTGATGTGGTACAGTGAGCATTGTACCTCACAGCTGGGTCTTTGCAGATCCCACATGACGCCGGGCCTGCCTCTCTGATACGTCTACAGGAACCTGTTTCTCCTTTTTGTTTACATGAATGGGGTAAAAGGGAATGCAGCTAATTCTTTAAGGTGTTTGTGCCCTCATTTGTATGACAAGAAACTTATCATTTTATAAACGTGCAATCATCTTTCCAAAACTAATCCAACTGAGCTTGCAGAGTATATTTTTCCTATAGTATGCCTTTATCATTATGATTGATTTATATAATTATGATGCCACTTATGCCTGCAACATGCAATCACTTTAACAAAAGCTCTTTAATTAGATATCCTTTTATCCTGTTTTCATTTTCTCCTTTAGCATTAAGCCCTTGGATTTCCACTTTCTCCCACCCTGGTGCACGAGACTACTCCCAACTCACTCTAGATTTGACCAGGAATGAGCTGATAGTAGGAGCAAGGTAATAATTACTGCACTTCTTGTGTGCCCAGCAATGAATACTGTATAATTTGCTCATAAGAGGATATGCTAAAGATTTATGCTGAAATCAATCATCATAGAGCCTTTAAAAAAGAAAAGAAAAAAATGTCAGTTGTCCTCTTTGTGGCTTTAATGCTACTATAAAACCTTATCTGGATTGCTGTGCCACTGCTAACATTTATCCTTCATAATGTTCATCATTAAACCTTTTTCTTTCCAACTGTTCTACAGAAACTACCTCTTTCGACTGAACTTGAGCAACATTTCACTTATACAGGTAAGCATTAAGTTATATGGCTTTGTCTTCATGGTGACAGTTTGTTCTCTCTTGAAGTCTTTTTTGCAGTAAGGATATTTTGGAATTTGAAGCTTAGTTCATCTGCTCAACTCACCTTGAAAGACTTAAGACAAAACACTGCACAGCAGAGGCTGATTAGCCTCTCTAGATTCTATTTCACGCTTTTGCAATGCCAGGCATGGTTGGATTGTGTCTGGATGAAGGTGTGAGTTCATTCTACCCATATGTGGTACATTAGGTTATGCCTTTATTTCACTGGAGCAGTATTCTGTCCTCTGTATTGCATCAAAACAATGAAATCCACTTTGTGTTGAGCTTTTATTGTGCTTCTGTTTTCCACTGTAATATTTCAAAGACATACGTTTAACAGAGAATGATTGTATTAGTTGTTGCTCATTTCGTAAAGCAACACAATTGCTGCATGTATTCTCAGTAAACCAGCTTAAATGAAAAACTTAGCTGAAATTTCATTTTGTTCCATTTCACTCCAGCTTATATCGCTCTATCCAATTCCTGTTAGTGATCCAACGTTGGGAATAAGACGGATCTTTCTTCATTTAGACTAACTGGGGCATCACAAGCAATGCCAGGCTCCAAATCAATGAGGAGAGATGGCGCCAGCAGATGAAGCAGAATGTCTCTGCCTGACAGAGATTGGGAGATTGTGGGATTGTGTCAGACCACTCTGTCTTTCTGATCGTTACAACTTGTAACATTACAGCTAAAAGAAAACATGTAGTGAGAGTTTAAAGTGCAAGATGTTTTCATTTTATTTCTGCGCTGACAGTTTCAGTTTTTGTTGTTATTCATCACTTTGTTGCATTTTCTTTATCCTACTGTCTGTCCTACACGTATCGCTCAGTGTTTTTCCCTTTCTCCAGCATTATATGTATCTATTATCTCTACTTTCCCCTATTTGCCTCATATCATTTGTGTGTTTGTGTATGTGAGAGAGAGAGAGAGAGAGAGAGAGAGAGGGAGCGCATGCGCTCTAGATGTAGAATAGACCCGAGCAGCAGCCAGCTCATCTCAGAAATGCATGTCTTGCTGCCAAACATGCAGGCTTTGGCAGGAGACCTGCAAGGCCAAAGCAGAGTATTTTCCACTTCTACCAAGCTGGATGAGGTGAGAAGTGCTAGTGTCTTCCCTCTGAATTCATGCCCGGGCTATTGGGAGTGCTGACCCAGCCAAAATGCATGCTAATAAGCAAAAAAATATGGCATGGGAGATGGCTGAGGCCAAGAACTCAGCCCACACAAGTCAGCAATTTTAAGTATTTTCAGTGAGCTTTTGGTGCTGTATGCATAGGCATTAAGAAGCTCTGAGTTTGGCCTCTAATTAAATCAGTAAGCAGTGCAATCATTCATATCACTACAGGAAACAGTGTATATGATTAAGAGAGAGAACTACGTTAGAAAATTATTTAAATTGTTAGTCATTTTTGAAACTTGTAGGCAATCAGTGAATTGCACTTTCTGATTGTGGTGTGGGATTTGTAAAACCTTTAGCTTAAAGCTGCCAGATTTTTGTCTGCTGCTAAGTGCTCAGTTACTTGCATCCAAGAACATGGAAAAAAAAAATATATATAACAGTATAATTGGCATGACTGTGTAAAAGTGCCCAAAGTTAAAAACCTGCCCATTGAAATAATTTTGGAATTTAAACCAACGGCATGGGTCCTAACTCTGAGTGCAGTCAGAGTGTACCCAGTTACTTTTATTCCAAAAATAAATGAGAGCCATTCAGCTAGCAGTCATTCAGCTAACACCACACCTGCTGTTAAAACCAATTAAACTTTTGAAGTTGAGTTTTCAGCCAAGAACATAGAAGCTGAAATGGTGAAACTGGAAGGAGTTTAAATTACATTTTGTTCATGATTCTGGAAGAGATGTGATTTTGCCATGGTTGTATTGTTCCTGTATTCATATCTGGCAGCACAAAATGTTTCAACCTGTTTTCTGAAGCAGAGACAGGCTGTCCACCAGGCCATTTAATACTAACAGACTCCCATTGCAAGTTTTCATTGAGTCTCCATGAAATTAGCATAGTTTATCTCATTTTTAGATGGTAAAAGCATGTGGTGAATAGCCCCCAATGACTTTGGACAAAACAGAGATTTCCTGAAATTACATTAATATAGGAAAACAAAGAGAAATCTCACAATAGGCATAATCAGCACTGCAAAATTCTCAGTAAATTGATTCACACTGACAACAAATGAAACAGAATCAAAACGGTTTAATAACTTACCATTAACAAACTAGAGGAAATGTTAAAAAAAAAAGATCCAATGTTTTTAATGGATGGTTAGCAAGCTGTGCGCACGCCCTCTGTATGATCTGCAAATATAAACCGATCACATCGCTTTGGTACAAAGGTATAAAACATACGTGGACCGAATGAACAAATTTTCTTTCTCGTTGCATTGCACAGATGCCCCAGAAGATGCTTAAAAATTTCTGACAAATGGCATGAACACCATATGGGAACTTGCATTTGTAAGAATAACAACGGAAACAAAACGAACTTCAGCCTATGCTGGCATACGCTGGGCCAAATGGTTATAGTGTGAAGGCTGCTTAATGGTTGTAAAATTCACACAATATCCACAGTTTCTTTGTGAATAGAGACTAGTTAAAAATACTATCATCAGAATGACTTGGATAGGGACACTAAGCTTACAGATCTCATTATATCTCTTTTCCCTCTACAACTTTCATGAAACCTTTTGGAGCATTAGGGCTTTGGGAATCAGAATCCGCTGAGCTTACAACAGTGAAATATTCGGTCCCTGAGAACACTCACTATAAGATATAATAGGATAATACTTGAGCAATGTAAGATAAGCGATAGTACTTTTATTAATGCACAAGCTTTTCTTAAATACATTCTGCAAAAATCACCAGTTTAGTGATGTTGGTAATTCAATTGACTACCAGTCATGTTACTGAATAATTCCTTATATAAAGGCCCTATTGAGTTGACGTGTTCGTACAGCTGCTTCATTCTTCACCCTGCAGGGGATGTTTGCTTTGATACATCCTGTATTTTGCCTTTAACTTTTAATACCACCACTATATGCATGGATTTTAATCTGTAATTGCTCATATTCAGACAGTACAAAGGAGACAGGAAACTTCGACTACTGCACTGTGTAAATCTGGATTGTTTGGTCATACTTCCAGTGTTAATACAGCATCTCCTGGGTGCTGCATTGTGCTTTCAGTAAGTGTATTTACATTAGGAAAAAAGGAAGTGTGAACCAAATTATTTTTCTTCATTCATCCTCTATTGATCCATCCTCTATTGATCCTCAGTCTTAGGGATGAAGGTGCGCAAACTTATTGACTATGTTTTCACCCGTGTCCAAATTAGAGCAAAACTATTCCTAAGTGAGATTTCTGCCTGTGGCTTGCTGTAGGGGAGACACACGATGACTGTAACACTTCATAGTTTTACTGTTTCCTTTCTTAATACCCATAACACCAAAACCTACCAAGATTTACCTGTCACGTTATAGTTAGGCAGTTAAATGTATCAGATTGACCTTGTATGAAATGCTCTTGTATGAAATGAAAGTGTATGGGAAGAATAGGTATGCCATAGAAACAAAAACAGAATGGCATAGAGGCAGCATGGTGGCATAGTGGTTAGCATATTCACCCCTAGCAAGAAGGTCCTGGGCTTGGTGAGGGCTTTCTGTGTGGAGTTTGCATGTGCTTGCATGGCTTTCCTCCGGGTACTCCTGTTTCCATAGTCCAAAAACGTGCACATTAGGCTAATTGGCTATTCCAAATTTCCCCTAGGTGTGAGTGTCAGACTGAACTGTTTTGTGTGTGTGTGTTGACCCTGCAATGGTCTGGCGAGTTGTCCTTTGCCCAGAGTTGGCTGAGATCTGCTCCAGCCTCCCTGGGACCCTAATAGGATAAAGCGGTTTGGCAGATTACTGAGATAGCATTCGAAAATAAATCAGCATTTGAAGCAATAAATCAGAAACCATACACAATAACCACAAAACTAGAATATTATTTTTTCAGTTTCTGATTTTAAACAAAAATGGTTTTCACCTTTGCATCTCACAGGTTGTTGTGATAATCTGACACACAATTTCATCTCAAACGTAAGAAATAACATACAGCAAACTGTCCATTATGGTGAAATAAACCCCGACAGGGGGATCGGGATCCTGATGCACAGAGCATGGATCTTGTATTACGCTGAAGGTGTTTATTATCCCCAATTATTATATGGATTATTATATTGAGAAAATATTGATTTTAATGTGATTTTAGTGATTAGAAAATTTTGTTGGCAGCCATGGCAGCAGTCTATAATGCATAGCGTTATGAAGAATTAACAAACTAGTGGATGCTGTAATAGACCAATTATTTAAATGAGCATAATTAGAATAATGTGTGGTTTGTCTTTAGGTTGAATCAAAATTGGAACATACAGATTGCCTTGTATAGCTGTAGCTTAGAGCACATGACTTTTTTGGGGATTTTAGTGGAAAACTCTACACTCTCACTGTCTAGTAAGCAGCATGTAAAAAAAACATTGCTAACTTTCATCAAGAGTAGGCTGCATTGCCGTCAGTGTGTTTCTGCTCTATGATGGCCTGGTGAGCTATCCAGGGTGTACTCTGCTCTTGCCCAGAGTCGGCTGAGATGGGCGCCAGACTCCCCGCGACCCTAATTAGGATTGAGCGGTTCAGAAAATTAATGAATGTTTAAAGTTAAATAAAACTTACTGATTTTTCACTTCTTGCATCATTCGTGTCTGTGTCATTGGTTGCCACATTAATTCAATGCATGCCAACTGGTGGCAAGAGTACCATGTTTACGTTCACCAGATAACTGTGCCCAGTGCAGGGGTCATTGACATTTCATGTATAGGAGTAAGTAAATGGTTTAACCATAGCTGATTCCATTTTATTTCCAAGAGATGTATTTAATGTTTAATATATCTAGTGAGCAAATGGGTACCTTTAATGCCATCCTGAGAATATACATAGCTAAGCATGTGACCGAAGTTACTTCATTCTCAGGGATACTGAGGCTGTTACAACTCACCTGTGTTATTATCATCCCTGGTTTCCCCTGTATCATCAGCTTGATTGATTATTGTGCTGTTCATCATTTGTCAGGGTCTGTCTGAGATTAGAAAGTTGTTTCTGCTCAGAGAAAGAAGAAAACCTCAGATCTGCTCTAGTGGCAATATTGTTGATAAAATAATATTGATGTTTATCACAATTATTGCCAGCAGACAGCTGCGAGGTCTCTGGTTTAACTCTGAGCTCAGGTTACTTTCTGTGTGGAGTTTTGCGTGTTCTTCTTGTATCTGTGTGGGTTTTGTCTGTGTTCTCTCTTTTCCTCCCACCTTCAAAAACATGCTGCTAGATGGACTGACTATGCTCACTTGCCTATACCGTAGGTGTGCATGGAGCCCTGTCTCATTCAGTGTGCATTTCTATCTAATGCCCAGTGTTCCCAAAGTAGCCTGCGAATCCACTTTTAACCTGACCAGAATAAAGCTGATAGAAAATGAATGCAGCACCCTGGTTGTTTAAATGGACAGTTAATGCATTATCTGAATTCTTTCCTACAAGTATGTGTAAAATCAAAAGGAACAATCTGTCCTTGTTGGGTAACGTGACTGACCCAGTGAGCATCACTTACACAATGTGAGATGCTTTGGAAAGAAAGGAGCTGAGCTGAAATGTTCCAGCACTGTATGGTGTGGAGGAGGATCTTGGAGGAAGAACTTAGTTTGATTTGAGCTGTTGCAGGCTGTAGTGAGAAAGAGATGACATGCCTTGCCCCTGCTGTCACAGATGAGAGGAATAGAGTTGTGAATGAAGATGAAGAGGTGAGAGAAGGGGGTCTGCCATGTGTGAGGAGGGCTGTGTCGAAGATAAGGCCTGAGGATTGACTGGAATGTAAATAGACAGGGCATGCAAAATGGTTCAAAGAAGCTCTGTTAAAACTCTCCTACACCTAAAGGACAGACTTTGTTTCATAACTCCGATCTCCCTCCTACCTTCTTGTACCTCAAACCTTCTTTCATCAGTGCTGAGTGGTAACCACTTTTATGTCAGGACAATCTGCTCAGGATCTTCATGAATTATAACGACATCAAATGTATCAAATCGTGTATAGGGGTGGTGAAGAGTTCTTTATACTTTAAACGGGTAATCCTGGTTATGATTAAACCTCTATAGCGCTTTTATAGAACTGC
The DNA here is from genome assembly GCA_028564935.1 of Neosilurus hyrtlii. Taxonomy (NCBI): domain Eukaryota; kingdom Metazoa; phylum Chordata; class Actinopteri; order Siluriformes; family Plotosidae; genus Neosilurus; species Neosilurus hyrtlii. The sequence goes on from JAOUQZ010000047.1 coordinate 9,177,159, forward strand.
ATCAAGTATGTGGGATCTACCCATATTTGCTTTGCTTTTCTCCCAAGTGTTTTAGCTATATTTATTTTGCTTGTTTTGGCTAACTACCCTCTGTTTTTGGGGCGGCACGGTGGCGTAGTGGTTAGCACGTCCGCCTCACAGCAAGAAGGTCCTGGATTCGATTCCCAGTTCGGGTGTTTCTGTGTGGAGTTTGCATGTTCTCCCTGTGCTTGCGTGGGTTTCCTCCGGGTACTCCGGTTTCCTC
>JAOUQZ010000047.1:9200708-9215543 GCA_028564935.1 Neosilurus hyrtlii
TGATGAGTGGGCAACCACGAAACAGGCTTGTCAGGATGAAATTGTAGTACTGTTATTTTTTCCCACATACAATATATGTGTGTGTGTGTGTGTGTGTGTGTGTGTGTGTGTGTGTGTGTGGGACCAGACATTCTAGCCTTTGTTCCCCGAATGTATCAGTATCAGGAGAGCATACACACGCATCAGAGTCCTACAGTGTTGACATCACAGCAAAATTTCCAGTTATAAACAAAAGAAAGTGGGTGGCACTGTGGTGTAGTGATTAGCACCACTATCTCACAGCAAGAAGGTCCTGGGTTCGAGCCCCAAGACTCCTGTGTGGAGTTTGCATGTTTTCCCCATGCTTGCGTGGGTTTCCTCCGGGTGCTCTGGTTTCTTCCCATTGTCCAAAGACATACACATTGACCTAAATGCATATTCTCATTTCTTTCTTGGTGTGAATGAGTGTGAATGGTCGTGCCTGCGATGGTCTAGTGAGCTGTTTAGGGTTTACCTCACTTTTGCCCAGATTTGGGGTGGGATGGGCTCCAGCCTCCCCACGATTAAAATAAAGGATAAATTGGTTTGGGTAGCAAAATAAATGGGCAGCACAGTGGTGCAATGGTTAGCACGTCTGCCTCACAGCTAGAAGTCCTGGGTTTGAGTCCCGGGCTCGGGTTCTGTGTGGAGTATGCATGTTCTCCATGTGCTTGTGTGGGTTTTCTCCATGTACTCCGGTTTCCTCCCACAGTCCAAACCGTAAACTAATTGGCTATTCCAAATCACCCTTATGTGTGAGTGTGAATGTTGGCCCTGCGATGGTCTGTTGGGCTGTTCAGGATGTACCTCGTCTCCGCCCAAAGTTGGCTGAGATGGGCACCAGCCTCCTTGCTACCCTGGATGAATGGATGTAATAAATGAACGACCAAACGAAAGACTTCGTCAGTGGTGTGTCATGTTTTTGTATTTTTTGATAAAAATAGTAAAATACAAGTTTATACCACTATATGTGTCTATATTTACACCAATAATGGATGAGGTTTGGTTTAAGGGATAGCTTGGGCCAGAGAACTTGGCTGTTATATAAAATTATTTATTTCATAATTAATCACTATCCACAGCATTTAAGAATATTTAATTTTAATGGATTTTGGTAGATAACAGCATAAGCTCCCTTTAATTTTAAATCCATATTGATTACACAATTACTGTTAATATAATACATATTTAATATTTATAATAATATAGTTCAGTGTTAATATTCAATAATGGCCATAACTATAAAAATATTACCTAATGAATCAATGTCCTCTCCTCTACCATCAGAACAGACCTATGGTCCATTATAACTTACTGTAGCAAACCGTTTGGGCCAGGAATGCTTGCTCGAGTGTAGTGTGATGAGACTGATTGCTCACGGTAGCGTCAGAGGCTAAGCTGGGTCTGACCTCTGAGCATGCTGTGATATTTCAGGCTCAAATTATTCTAATGGTATGAAAATTCCTTCCAACATAAACTGTGCAGAACAGTGCTTCAACAGTTCCATCTGGGAGTTTTTTAAATGTAAATTTTCCATTCAGTGGACCGAGCAGCTTTTGTCATCGGTATCCATAATATTTACAAAGCTACTGTGGATGATTGCATTTATGTTCCAGTTGGGCTTTGCATGGACTGAGATGCTGGAATTTTATAGTACAATAAAGAGACAGGGGAAATTTGTTATATTAGCATTATATTGCTCAGACATTCTGCACCTTCAACCAGCTGTGTTTGTCCTCAGGTCAGACTTCTTTTCTCACTGGCATTCATTCTTAAATACTGTTTGTTTTCCCCAATCTCAAGATTGGAGCAGTAGCCACTCAATGCAAACAAAACAAACAGTTTGTGCCAAAAATAGAGTCTTTCAGGCTAATGGTTCAGCTGGGGCATGCTATTTGCTCTCAGGTTTACTGCCATGCTGCCCTGCATTATTGCACCCTATTTGTGTCTCATGGCTTAAATTCATTAGTGAGTTTAGATTTAATCACTCCTCATTAGGCTGGTGCTTTTTCACCAGCTTGATGTTTAGGGCCAGATTTACTAACGGTTTGAGCCAGCAAAATCCCTCCTTTAGCATTAAAATACCATTGCTTGTGTTTACTGAAGACATGCTGTTAAAACGTTAGCAATGAAAAGTTTATTTTTGCAGATGACTTTAATGCATAGGTGTTTGTATGAGTTTGGAGAAGAATATCTAAATGAATCAGTGATTTATTAAGGTTTGCAAAAATTAATTTACTGCTAATTGGGCCGTTATTTAAGGCTGAAATGTCTTGATTTGGCACTTTATTCCTACCAGCACAAAAATGGTTTACTTCATGTGATTTCAGATTGGATTCTAATATGCTCAGCTCATGTGGATTGAAATATGTTCCACTCGCACGGATTTAAAATGTGCTCCGCTCACATGGATTTTAATTTGCTTTGCTCACGCTGTTGAATAAATCAGCATGTTACCTCACAGTGACAACCACAGGCTTTCTTTTTATTTAGTTTACAGTTACATTTTTAAAAAATAAGTAAATAAATACAGAAAAGAGAAGAAGCAAATGTACATAAAATTTAAACATCTTTTAAATAATCAGTTAAATAGGCTAGGAAAAAGGCACAGCTTAATGTGCTGACTGTTTGTGTCTTTGATGATGCTGAAAATAACATGTGAAGCTCTGCATCCATGTGTTGGGCTATTTGATCAATCGTTTCAGTACAATGAGCGTCCTTCTAGTGATGATGAACATTACGTTTATTTATTACTAATCCAATCTTCTTCATGATATTTTGCATACAGGTTTCTCTTATGGTCTAGTTTTGGAACTAGGTATTTAGCTCATTTGCATATTCAATATAGCCACCATGTTTATTTTTTCTTGTGGCAGCTATTACAAGAATACTGCTCAACTGATCTTCATGATATTTTCTATACAGGTTACCCCTAAAGTCTAATTGTGCCCCTGAGTATTTGTTGTTGTTTTTTTTCTTTATCTTGTTTCCATATTCAATATGGCACAGGTGGCCATGCTGAATTTTCTTGTGGCAGTGATTCAATAAAAACTACTGAATAGAATTTTGTGATATTTTGCATATAGGGTTTTGATATGGCCTAGTAATTCACCTGGATATTGTTCTTTTTAAATATTCGGGAGGAAAGGTAACCATTACTGAAAAGTTTGTGTTCAATGTTATATGGTTGCTGAACGGTGAACGCCAAGATCCGGATGGATCTCTTTTTTTACTGGTAATTATTGAAAGCATTTCATTAGAAGTTCAATAATCATTGATGTAAACTAAAATGATATATTTTATCATGATACATTTTTCAGTGATTTTGCCAAACCCTAATATGAAGTCTTGTTTGCTTCTCCTAAGGAAGCGGTTGTCAAACACATTGTTAGAAATTGTGTACTTACCTGTTTGTTTAATGAGACATTTGCACCCCTCTGTTTTCCAGGATGTGCTTGGGTGCCAGAGACCCATATTGTGGTTGGGACAGGAAGCAGCGACGCTGCACCACAATTGAAGATAGCTCCAACATGAGCCAGTGGTTCCAGAACATTACTGCATGCCCAGTAAGAGTTGAACACCTGCTGATGTGTAAAGGATGGCTCACCACATGATTGAATTGGCCTCTGCTTTACATACTTAATTTGATTTGGCAGCAAATGCCCATTTATAGTCGTTTGTGAGCAAGAATTCTGTGAACAGAGGTTTTTTTTTTTGTTTTTGTTTTTTTGGCAGTAGTGGATCTGGCTACAGAAAGCACTTGCACTGTTGTATGCTCTCCTTTACATAAACATGCATCTCTGATTCCAGCTGCGGAACCAAACCACAGATGGTGCCTATGGGCCCTGGACTCCGTGGCAGCATTGCAGCCACGATGACAGTGATGGCACCAGTGCTTGCCTTTGTCGTTCTAGGGCATGTGATAGCCCTACTCCGCTCTGTGGGGGGAAAAAATGTGAGGGTCCTACCATTGAAGTGGCCAACTGCTCAAGGTAACAGCAGTTTTAGTTCACTGACTATACTTTTGAAGTGCACTTCATCCACAGTATATATGCTGATCATTTAATTTTTTTCTCACACCGGACTTAAAATACTGTCAAAAAACCACCCTTTAAAAGCGCTTGATGATTTGCACACACAGGAGCTGTACTCTGCCTAAGAGTCGCTAAGACAAAGTTATGCAAGATCAAATGTGAGGTGACAAAATTTAAATAGTGTTTGCCCTGGAAGTGGCAATTAATTTCTGAGAAGTGCTTCACAGGAGCAAGGCACTTAAGCAAATTAAGTGAATGCATTTGCACATTGAAACCTACACCTTATCAAAGCAGAATCCTTCTTCCTTTGCCATGGCACATTAGAAACTAACATTCTGAAGGAAAAAAGCATTGACTTTGCCTGTGGTTTCTCTTAGGAATGGTGGCTGGACTCCCTGGTCCTCATGGGGTCAATGCAGCACCAGCTGCGAGATTGGCTTTGAGGTGCGCCAGAGATCCTGCAACAACCCATCACCCAGACACGGTGGCCGAGTGTGTGTCGGCCAAGCCAGAGAACAGAGGTGAGAGACAGAGAAATCTGCGCTCAGAGGGTGAATACAGTCAGGCTGGATGACACTGATAAATTGAAAAAAAATTTCACCTGATTGAATCTATGATGTAACGGTGTATCTCACATTATGCCAGTCTATTTTCTGCAGAAGTTAGTACTCTGCTTCCTTTGATGTTAAAGTGCTGTGCGTTTTTTTTTTTTTTTTTTTTTTTTTTTTTTAACATTCACCCAAAACAGAGTTTGGTATTGTGATTATCACCACTAGTCAGTTTGTTTGTGAACAAAATCCTGACCACACCCATGCCCAGATTTTCACCAAGCATGGTGGGGACACAACCCAACCTACATCCCAGAGATAATTTGATTTTGGAATTTCTGGGTCAAAGACGAAGGTCAGAGCAAGGTCACAAAGTTTTGGAGAGCAACTATAACTTCAGTAAATGAATGCCAATAGGAAACCATGTGTGGGCTTTCAAATGGGACTATTACCTATGAAACCTTGAAAGGTTAAACCCCAGCCATCTCATAAATCCTTCAAACAAGAGAGTTTCTTGCTGATTTGGTCATGCCACATACAATAGAATATATCACATAATGAGTACATGGGTACCTATATAGGGCCTATTTGCAACGTTATCCATGCTATGGGTGCATGCCTCTCTAGTGATCATTTTGTGGTTTGTTTAATGTTTTGTGAAAAAAGTTCACAGCAATGATTGTTTTTGGCTCTAAATCCCACAATCCACCATCTTTTTCCTTTCCAGATTCTGCAATGATAAGGTTCCCTGCCCACAGCCTGTTTTCTGGTCGTCGTGGTCGCCGTGGTCTAAGTGCAGTGCTGAGTGTGGGGGAGGCGTGCACTCTCGTTCCAGGAACTGTGAGAATGGAAACAGCTGTCCAGGCTGTGCACTGGTACTTGGTTCTCTTCGTTACACACACAGTCTCTGCCTCTGTCTCACTTAATGTCCAATCAGTGCTGGTCAAGTCAATGTTGATATTAAGCTTTTGGGAAACGCCGTCTCATCTTTGATAACCCAGAAGCTGTCTCAAGGGCGAAGCACACACTCCAGTAACATGCTAAAGTGCATATCCCTAGACAGAATTTAATGGCAGGCTGAAATCACAGAATGTACCTACAGCTCATGACCAGCATATTAAATACAGAACAGTGTGATTAAACCCTGCAGCTATTGAACAAATAGATAAATTAATCATGTGGTGGAATAGATGCTCACTCCACATTTGCCCCTCATTTACAATGAGATTGTGTGTGTGTGTGTTCGTTCGTTCGTTCTGAAACTGAAGAGCTGCATTAGCTGCAATTAATTTAATTCAGATGTAATTTATTATAAAAATCAAATCATGTTTTCTCACGAGGAACTAAAACACCTCCCCAGAGTGTGTGGTAGTGAGCCATCAAGTTGTTACGGTTTACAAAAATGACTCACCACTGCTGAGCCACAATATCTCTCATTAAGCTTAATGAGTGTCCACTGGGGCAGTGTAAGTGAGCTGAATGTTTTGCACTTCGAACACTGGCCACATCCCTGTCCCTTTCTCATTCTGTAGGAATACCAGGCCTGTAACCTGGAAGCTTGTCCTGAGGTGAGGCGTAACACTCCTTGGACACCGTGGGTGCCAGTCAACGTAACTCAAGGTGGTGCACGTCAAGAGCAGAGGATGCGCTACATTTGCCGGGCGCAGCTGGCAGATCCACATGAGCTCCAGCTGGGTAAAAGGAAGGTGGAGACACGTTTCTGTCCTAATGATGGCACTGTTACCTGTGACACAGACTGTGAGTGTCGAATTCAAGCATGTTTCATTCTCGTATGTCACACATTTTAGCAAACCAAAAATGGGATATGGGTAGCTTGCTGCCATGCTGTTTTTTTTTTTTTTTTTTTAAGACTCCAGAGAACAGATTACCAGATTGAAACCCTATGCTTAGTAATAATGTGCATTTACTCCAGAAAGCTAGTGTGCTTTATTCCCATCAAACCAGAGAGATGTGCAAACAGTAAACCTTGTTTCCTACCTTGAAAAGGCTAAGTACATTAATCTATGGCTTTGTCCAAAATAAGCCAGGGAAATCCGAAAACAATTATTTCTCCACGTGGAGATTGATTTTATGCTGTGGCTATTTGGAGTTATTTTGGGCACATCATTACATGATCTTCAGCGCAGCAGTTTTCACTTAATTGTGTAAGAACTTTTTTTATTATTATGCATAAGAGGAGTTTATGTTAGAGGATATTCAGGTGGGACTTACCTGTGGACTAAAATTTCCATTCATCAATAAGGTGATACCCAGACCTGTTAATAATCCAAATATTTTCAAATTATTTGAAAAGTGCACACTCAAAGTTCCATGCTTGAGCGAGGTTAGTGATCACACTGATATGTACCCTCCCTAAGTCCAACTGAACTGTTCCTGAGCCATCTCATTCAAGTGTGCCAGCTGAACTGTGCCCAGTGATCACACCAGTCAAACGAACTGAGCTTTAGCAGTCGAGCAAATTCTGCATGGTTCAGTTCACCTAGTGTGAGTACCCCAAAAACAGCATTTTCCAACACTGAATTCTATACTAGGGTGGCATAGTGGTTAGCACATTCACTTCACAGCATGAATGGCCTGGGTTCAAGAACCAGGCTCCGTGAGGAGCGTTTGTGTGTGGAGTTTGCATGTTCTTCCCATCCTGGTGTGGATTTCCTCTGGGTATTCTGTTTTTCTTCCACAGTCCAAAGACATGCACATTAAGCTAAATGGCTGTTCCATATTTCCCCTAAGTGTGAGTGGTTGTGTGTGTGTTGGCCCTGCAATGGATGGAACCGTTCAAGATGTACCCTGCCTCCCGCCCAGAGTCGGCTGAGATAGGCTCCAGCCTCCCTGCGATCCAAATAGGATTAAGTGGTTTGGCAAATAATTGAATAAATGCACTTTATATTTGTTGCACGTAAATGATGGAGAACTGCTATGGTGGTTCAAACTGCACATGGAGTTTATATATTTTTTGGCACATTTCAATATTTATACAAAAGCAGTACTGTGTACAAAGAAACATTATACATAAAATGTTAATGTTATACATAAAGTATTTTCAGATTCATCCCTTTTACTGTGCATTTAGCCTGTGTCACCAGAGGAGACTTAAAAATAGATCCCCCTAAATGCCTCCTGTCCTTTTGTAGTGGCTATGTCGGTATCTTTATCCAGGGATTATACTGTGTGAGAATGTGAGGCATTTTCTCCACTGAGATGACAGCCAAGAAACACAGTTCAGTGGCCATCCATGTTACGGGTGTCAGCCTACACATCGATTAACTATAAATTTCTGCCAGAAGTCAGGAAGAAGTGGACCATACTTGACACCATGCATTGAGTGCATTAGGGGGAGTATGGAGCCGTGGTAAAAGGATAGCTCCACGTGTAGGTGGTTGGAGAGAACAGTTTGAGTGTTTTGTTGGAAATGCAATAAAACACAGCACAACTGGGTGACCTCGCCAGCCTTGAATTACTAATGAAAAGGTCAGCATGCTCTGAACCATGACATCTATGCTATAAATTAAAGGTGAGGTCTTCATCTGTTAGGGGTGTAGGAGAGAGAAAGCAACACAGGGAATGTTACATTTTTAATGTTGTATGGGATCCTAATTATGGCTGTTGAGCTGTACTGGGTGTTGGAAGGATGCTTTTTTTATATAAAGAATAAAGCCAGCAAAGTAAAATAAAATAAGTACCATTTTTAATAAGTGGTTGAATACTGCTTACAAAAATCAGCATTTTCCTGCTTAGAAAAGATCATTAAACTGTTTTAGCTAAAAACACTTACAAAAGCAGCCACTCAATGCTTTTAAAAATGTATAATTTGTGAGAAACTATAATTTTTTCCTTTTCAATAACTGCATCCTGATCAGGGTCAGCAAAAATGGTAGGTAGCAAGGAGGTAAAACTTTGCTCCATTATTCCGCCTGTTATGACCAGAGATCCTGGTCAGAATTCTTATCTGTGGTAAATTTTATATTATAAAATTGCTTTAAGATAAAGTTTAGGCATAAAAAAAGTAAAAGGTGTATGGTGTGTATGTTGCAGCTCTTGTGGATGAGCTGCTCAGGACTCCTGGAGTGAGACTGACAGGTTCCAGCTGGTCGTTATGGGAGTCGTGGACTGCATGCAGTCAGGAGTGTGCTAAAGGCTATCGCTCCCGCAAACGCACTTGCACTGGCATGGACAGCAAGAGCTCTCCTAGTGCCTGCAGAGGAACTCCTGTAGAGTACCAGGACTGTAATCCCCAGCCATGTCCAGGTAACACACACACACACAATTACACACACATGTGGAGACACATGTCCTCCGAGTGTTTCCTTCATTTCTTTCAGTCAGTTGCTGAGACCTAGTGTATGACTGAGTGCATTAGCAGATGCATAGCTGAGGTAAAAGCTCCACTGGGGCCAGACACCTGAGGTCACAACCCCTTCCTTTTTTCTCTGTTTTGCAGACATTCTATAACTAACCGTTCATTATCATTAATACATACAGATTGGAGAAGAAACATAAATCTGTTTGTGTGAAAGTCTGATTTACTTTTTTCACACTTTATGGATTTTAATAAAGTGTTAGCAGTGTTCACTCATGAAAAACACACTGGAATTTTTTTTTAAGTAGACTGTTTGATCTGAAAGCTAATGAATATATTCAGAATCATTAACTACAACATTCCAATGCATACCGCATTGTTGTGAGAGAGAGAGAGAGAGAGAGAGAGAGTCAATAATTACAAATTAAAGAATATTTTCTACTCACCATGTTTGTAGTCATTTTCATTTCACATCATCTTTATTGCTTATGAGAGGTATCTTCAGCCTTTATTTTAGAGAGCTGCATAAAAATGTGAAATTTTGCATTTAGTTGTGGTCATTGGGATGAAAGTAAGATAGGATTTACAATACTTCTACACAGTAGTTACGAAATATGTATTATGTGCATGTTAAGTACTTGTGTTTAATTATGGATGCTGTTTATAAGGTGAGGTTGTAGCCCTTGGTTGGAAAGGAGCCAGAAAAATTGGGACAAAATGCATGTGCTGTGTGTTGGACCAGCACTGAGCGCTGTCATTTACACATACTGTCTAGTCGCTTATACCCCACTCCTCCTCTCTAATCCACTAGAGGAAATCGAGTTTTCCACCGCACGCGGATATAGCTGTGCCCCCTGCTCCACCACCTCTCCCCTCTCTTTCCATCCCATCAAACTGATGAAACCTCAGCAGAGGATTCTAGCAGCTTCTGTCAGGAGCGGAAATGCCAATAAAGCAACACTTATTGTGGAAAGGTGAAGCCATGGTATTAATGTTCTAATGGTGAAGCACAGGTCTGGACAGTGCTGCAGAAGACTAGTGAAGAGTGCTGAGCAGCAAAAGCAGACATGTGACTCCTTTACTGTGCCTGCGTCCCCATTACACTTCATAGCAAATGTTTGTCTGTCAGCACTGCGATTGTTTCTGATTTCTCCCTCTGTTGTATTCTGTCTTGCTTGTTTTGTCTCACTGCTTGTTTTCATGTCTGTTTGTTTATGTCTGTCTGTTCGCTTTCTGCATCACTGTTTGTGCTGTGTGTGTGTGTGTTTGTCTGCTTGTCCATATCCTGTTGTTTGTGTCTCCCCGCTTTGCCTGATTGCTCTGTGCTTGTGTGTCGTGTATGTGTGTGTCTGGTCTGTTCAGTGAAAGGTGCCTGGTCTTGCTGGTCATCATGGTCTCAGTGTACGGTGCCCTGCGGTGGCGGGCACTACCAGCGGACGCGTACATGCACAAGCCCAGCACCCACCCATGGAGGGGACATCTGCATCGGGCTGCATACAGAGGAGGCTCTGTGCAACACACACACCTGCCAGGGTAAGCCCACTGTCAGGACCAGCAACAAAGCAAAACTGACTCACTGCTTAACGTCAGCACCAACTGTGAGCCACAGGTCCCCACAAGTCAGTCAAAATGTGGAGCGCCTCCACCTGTATGCACAAGATCAGATATGGATGGGTTTTTTCCATCTGTCTATCTGTGTCCTTTCATTTTATCACCGCAAAAAAAAGCTCACCATCTGTCAGCTCCATAAAACAATCCCCACTGCTGTGAGCAGATCATTAAAAGCATCCTTCAGATACAGAGATGCCGTGTGTGTTTGTGTACGTGTGTGTGTGTGTGTGTGTGTGTGTGTGCGTGTGTGTGCGTGTGTAATCATGCTCTGCACTATTAAACAGTGTTTTTCTGTATAAAATCAGCTCAGGAGAAACTCAGATATTTATGAAGTGAGCTAATCTGGGAATCATGTGCGAATCCAAGCATTTTCTTAAAAAGAAGATGTATGAAACTACTTTTGGCTTTAAGAAGCACTGTCGTACTCCAGTTTTTCACCTATGCTCAATTTTTTCTTGAACCACACTTAATATTCCTAGAATGCATTGATGCGTTGCAAAATGACTCGATTCCCTGCGGTTAGAAAAGCATACAAGACCACACGCCTAGCCTGCCATTATATATGTGGCAGGAATGGAGTCTTTTTAAGCTATAAACAGGAAATTAATTGCCTCTTTAAACATTTTATTGTTGTTATTGTTACAGAAGATAGGACTAGCTGATAAATGACTATATAGTGTCGATTATAGTGCTAAATCGTTTCAAATGACTCTTTACTGACAAATCATGGATATCAACTATGCTTTTAATAACTCTGAAGGATTCCACAGTTTTTAAAAATAAGATAAATAAATAAATAACGGTTTCTATACATGTTGTTTAAATTTTTTTGGTTATTAAAATGTATCAGTTTTCTATTTCTATTTGAAGGCATGAATTAGAAATATTAATTGGATTCCTAAGTATACTGTGATGCATACTGCTGTTGTGTAATGTTATTGTGTATGTACTGTGGATGTGGTTTTGTTGTTTTTTTGTGTGTGTGCTATATCACTCACCCTTTATTAAATGGTGACAACAAGCGCACACACAGCATGTATGCACGCAGACTCAAACATCTGAGTGGCTGTTTTCTTTCTTCCATTCATCTCCTGATATGCGGGCCTGGTGATCGCCCAGACCTGGTACTACAGATTAAAGACCCTTGCAGGCTTTCAATCAGGTTCCAATAAGATTGCCGAAGCTGCACACATATAATTTCAGCATGGTTTGATTAAAGATGTTTTCAGAGCATAAGTATGCATAGGGCAGGTTTAAAGGTAGTGTGTGTATTAAGAGACTTCGAGTGTAAGTCCATCAATGCTGCTCATTTGTTATTTCTTCTCCCCCTGACTTTGCTAAATAAACACTTTATTTGATTGGGGTAAATAAAGAGATGGATGTAGCAATTATCTGCTCTGCTCACCATCGTTATTAAACAAGGAGGCTGCATTCCATGATGGCTGCAAATATTTCATGTCAGCAAGGAGCTTAAGATGTAGATTTTAGCTGTCACCTCTGAAGCTCATCTCTGTCGCTTTTCTTGTTGCTGCTGACTCTGTTTCTGCACAGTAAAATGTGAAGCTGCTTAGCAGTCCATTATCCCAGAACTCAAAAGAATAAATTTACAAGCTGATTCAATTTCTGCAACAAACAAATGCATACCATTTCCACAATATCTTTTCTAAGCACTCTGAACATATCTGTATTTTCTTCACTTTTGTTATTTGGACGGTAGATACTTGGATTTGTTTTATATACCCCGCCTGGATTTAAAAAAAAAAAACAATCCATGCACTTTGATATGTTTTTGAAACACATTTAGCCTTGATTACAGCATGTCAATATTATGTGTCAGTAAATTGAAGTCAGCTGATGACCTGAATGTACAGATTGACCAGGCTATCTCATCAATGGACTATTTCTTCCCTGATGGCACGGATATAAAATTGAAGCTCGAATAGTGAAAGAGTGTTTCAGGGAGCATGAAGAATCATATACACACATGAACTGGCACCACAGAGCTTAAACCTATTAAAAGTCTTGTGCTGGAGAAGACTTTATGGAGTGGTTTGATCAATTCAAGATGTCGGTGAAAAAAATTATCCCAACACTGGATGGAAATAAATGTTATGATGTTGCTCAAATTTGTTGAAACAATGCAATGGTGATTACATGTTGTAATCAAGGCTAAAGGTGGTCCAACAAAATGAGTGTGGGACTTTTTGTTTTGTTTTTTGTATTTGACCTTGCAGTGTATATCGGTGTAAATGTGTGGTTGGACTCTGTAAAAGCATCTGTTTGTGATTGCAGGTGGCTGGATGGCCTGGACCTTGTGGTCTGCGTGTGATGATCTGGGCCTGCAGTCACGTACTCGGTTGTGTGGGAATCAGGGTTCTCCATGTCTGGGAAACAGCACCCAGTATAGAGACTGCAATGAGATACCCGGTGAGAGATCACACACACACACACACACACACACACACACACACACACACACACACACACACACACACACTGACGTGCTAGCAGCAGTATTCCCATTTTTGCCAGGACAAAATTCTTGTCACAAAGACTTAATATCACTTTCAACACTATATTTATTAAAGATATCTTCAAGATGTTTAAATTACAAATAATAAAAATTTGTAAGTTCTACTAAAAAGTCTTGAGGCCCAAGATACGTGTAATACATTTTTAATACACAAGTAAGCTATTTTCGAGGGCAGCTCGTTCATCAAATGGTCAGAAAACAGTGTGTTATCAACCCTATGGTGAGAAATCTGAGCCACCTGTAGGTTTGAAACATAATGGAAAATAATAATCTGTTGATGTTTGTGTTTGTAATGTTACCCCCATCTTACATAGCTTTGTGATACCTATGTACTGAACGTGACCTTAAACCATGATGTTTCACTTTCATACATAACTGGCCCTTCAGTGAACTCTGACTCCAGCAATTTTCTAGATGATCAGTAATAACATTGGTGGCACAGCAATATGATATTGAATTAATAATTCATCTCAAATATCATTTTATTTCTCCATGTTTCTGCTAATAACAGTTTCCACATTCTAGTCTAGAATGGATATGTTCGTATTTTATTAGCTGTAAAAAGTATAAATAAATTTACAATTTCCTGTTGCTTTCACAAAACAATCTGTATACTTGTAGGATTAATGTAAGGCATAGGTCGGTGAGATATGGGCTTTTATACATGAATGTCCACATATGCGACAAGACTTTTGTCAATGACTATATATGTTTGTGTGTGTGTGTGTGTGTTATTATACATGTAAATATGTAATAAAAAATATGTATAATAAGTGTGTAATTATGTATATGTTTATTTACAAAAAGTGTAGATGGTACACAAGCCTCACTAAACAAATCCTCTGTGTGGACTTCCATTTCTGTTGTCAGATGCTCGTATGTCGAAGTCGTACATCATCGTACAATCATACATATTTATATAGATATAGATATAGATATCTGCTTCTTCAAAAACCATTAAGATAGATCAGTTATAATGTGTTTACTTGCCCTGGCTCTTCAGTCTGGTTAGTAAAAGTGAAAGATTGTTTTATAAGTAGAGAACTGACATTTCCAGCAGGAGTCAGCCGAGCAGAATATCAAGTGAATCAGGCCCTGAAATTAATATTAATGTTTTATTAAGTCAGGCTCATATCTAATTTCACTGCAATTTTGGGGCAATATTTGAAATCATAAGATTTCTTGGACTGAGAATTTTTGGTGATTTCGCCCCAAATTAATCGAGAAGATTTGTGCATCTCAGTTGAAAAAGTCCCACCCTCATACCACAGGCATGAGTTAAGCTTCTTGCACATATTAGAGCTCAATTTTAGAAGCATCAGTGAGGATTGTACTTTACTTGGCTTTATGTTTAATGATATATTATCTTTGAAGCATTTTTAAGTTTGAGGTCTTCGGTAAGATACTTATTTTAATCTCTGATGGCTGATATAACCTGTTTTATTAATAACTGATCTTTCCAATCAATTGAATTGGGGAGGGATATATATATAGTATGTGGGGGAAAAATAATAGTACTACAATTTCGTCCTGACAAGCCTGCTTCGTGGTTGCCCACTCATCAGGGGATTTATGCCCACTCATCAAGGGATAAATCCCCTGATGAGTGGGCAACCACGAAACAGGCTTGTCGGGATGAAATTGTAGTATTATTATGTTTCCCACATACAATATATTTAGCTCTACTTCGACATAACGAGCACTGTTCTACGGGAAATCGACTCAAGATTTTATTTATATATATGTGTGTGTGTGTGTGTGTGTGTGTGTGTG
>JAOUQZ010000047.1:9249041-9263446 GCA_028564935.1 Neosilurus hyrtlii
ATATATACACGCACACACACGAACAAAAGCTAAATTAAAAATAGGACAGCAGGACCTCTGCATTATTGAGAATAAACTACAAAAGTGTCTGAAAGAGTATGCAAACAGGTCCACAGACACAATGTACTAAGCACCTTGCAGTGTCTGCTTATGCCCTGATAAAGATCTGGCCTAAATATATCACAGAACACCTCAAACTCATAGACTCTTTCGACAAGGGAGAGTGTTCCTCTTAATTCAATAGAGGAGCCAGTTTTAATCTGACGGCTCTGTGAAACCAGATAACAGGTTGATCAATTGCCCCTGAAGAGAGAGCTGTAATCGATGGTAGAAGGTGAAATCCATGCTGGGTCAGCTGCTGCACCCATTTCAAGCAAATGATATGATTTGGGTTTGCAGCACAGTCCATATCAGCAAGAGAACGAGAACACAAAGACAGTGTGTGTGCCCCGAGAGAGAGAGAGAGAGAGGCAGGACGGGTAGAACGGCATAGAAGAGCTCGTCTGCAAACGCCTGCTCATTAATCAGGCCTCACTAGCCATTCGACAGCTCCAGGTTGTGGCGGCAGGTTAATGGAGTTGTGTTTACCTAGCTGTTTTTATCTGAGCCACACGCCTGCTCCGGTCTCATCAATTTAAAACCAGAGAGAGGCAACATTAACGGCAGCAGGGTAGTCACAGCGAATGCTAATGAGTGAGAGTATCACCCCACTTACACTCGAGTAATCCAATCAGATGTTCATAGAAACCCAAACAGCCCAGCGGCAGTCACAATGTAGCCCTCCAGTACTAATGGAAATTGGTGCACTTCAAAAATGCAACATTCAAACCTATCTGTCAGGAACCGTCTCCACCAAAAACACACAGATCTATCGCTTTTCTCACTTTCGCCCCAGACATCACAGCGCAGCAATTATTTCCCCACCTGTCCCTTACACGGCAGCTAAATTGCTGTTGTTATGTTTTATTCTTTTCCTCTCATCACTTTATACTCGGTGTCAAGCGTGCAGAGATGTTATTAAGGCAGCAATTTAGGCTGAGATGTTCCCGCTGGCCAGTGTCTTGGGGGATTTGACACACTGACAGGGACAGAGAAGACTGACAGCTTGAAAGCCTCCAAGTAGAAGTACTTGAAAGTGGCCACAGGAGACATAAGCCCGCAGAACCAACAGTCGCCGAGTCTGATACGTTCTTCTCACTGCTGTTATTATTTCTAATCATAGCCCATTCTGAGCTCAGAATAAGGGCTTCTATCAGCTAGTCGTAATGCTTTCAAACGCTGCAGCGCTGCATGTGGCTAATAGCTAGCCTAATTATTAGCGTGCTCAAGTGCTTCTTTGTGAGTGAATGAAGAAGGAACTAAAATACACAGCTGGTATATACTTCCACATTCCTTTACCGACAATAAACTCTAGGTGGTTCTTGGTGTATAAACATGATCACTTGACATGGCAGACTTTTCAACTGTGCTTCAACATTGGCAGGTGATCAGAAGTGGTAAATCCCTATGCCGAAGCAGAGTACTTGTTCCCCCTCCTAAAAACAAGACAGCCCTTTATACAATGCTAATTCCTAATAACGCATTCAGCATAACAGAAAAACAGGATGACCTTGGTAACCTGGATTCTTCACAGAGACAGACACTGCAGCGGTGCGCTTTGTATTCCACCCACACTGGCGAACACAGAGCAGCGGAATCAAACACGCAAACAACTCTTCATCCTTACATGCACTTTTACACTCAAGGTCTGTGAGCATGGATGGCATGTGTCCTGCTGTCTGGATTTCTGTTTTAATCATATGAGGAGCTTCATAGTTTCCAATGAATGGTGGGAAGTTCTCCGGCATTTGTATACTGAGGGTGACTCGCACTGGTGACAACAGCACAAACAGGGTGTGTGAACTGGAGCAGAACAGCCAGGATAAGGATCAGTATGGGGTTGTAAGCAGTAGACAGGTGGTGTCACAGAGCTTCCAGTTGGACTCGAACAAAACAAATAAATAAATAAATAAGAAAGAGTACTCTGTGACATAAGGAGGGTATTTAAATCCAGACTGATGCTGTTTAAAACATCCTTCTCGTTTGTATGAGCAACAAGGTGGATCCAACTGATTAATTAACCAACGGATAAACATTAGAACAGAGTAAATATTCAGGAAAGGTTTATCAACGTTCCTGCAGGACTCACAAGTTCCACTTTAGAGTTTAGCATTGTATCAGCTTGGTGTTTTTAATTTAGGGAACATTGAGGAAGAGGGCCAATATTTCTTATAGAGATTATGCTAATTAATAATATATGCAACTGATCAATTTTCTAACTAAGACTTTTATATTAATGTTTACTCGCCAATTACTAGCTAGTTTTAACTGCAAATCCCTCTACCATCCATCCATCTGTAAACAATCATTAATCCTTCATGCATGGAAAGCATATATACACATCGAAAGCTATGCCATGCATATATAAGCCCTGAATAAAGTCTGGTCTTTTTGTGAACGTAACGTCTAGCACTATTTAAAAGAGTTTTTAAAAATGGTATGAATCTCATTCTGTATCCCAGGAGTGATTCAGCCAGCACATTTTCAAAAGACAAAAGAAAAACAGTTTGACAGCTGAGGAAAACAACCTGCATGAAGTTTCTGATGAAACAAGAGGTAATCCATTGGATTCTTTGGCTTAGAAACCGATGACCAGACCGGCAGAGCCATAAGGCTCCTTTCAGTTATAGAAAAAGTTAAAAATAATAATAATAATAAAAAAAAACACAGTAAACTTTAAAGATCTGTGCTCACTCAGGAGGACAGGTATGGACAGTCCCACAGCTTTGTTTGGGGCTGATAACAGAATCAGATTAGAAGAGCTGAGCTATGCTAATCTCACTCATCATGCTATAATCTTCTCTGGAGTATCAACAGGAAGGCAAAAGCTGCATGAGGAAATCCATCACCCCACTTCCTCATGCTAATCCAACAGGCTCTTAGTCACAGACACACACAAACCATCCAAAGGATCTCATAGCTGGCAAGACTAACAGCAATATCTGATGGGGTTTGTTTGAAACATGCTGTTTCTGGAACACTGTAATTCAGCGTTTATCATCAACCTCAACAGGTATCAGCAGAAATCAGAAAAAGGCCCAAGCACACAGTGTTCCCAACATTAATGTATATGCATGAGCATCTGGCATCTGTCAAAAGCCTTTAGGAAGCAGAGGTACTGTCCACAGTGGATTTCATGCCACATGGCTTGTTACTGAGCAAGGTGAGCTGTGTCTAACGCATGTGTGCAGCCGATTCCAGCAGCAAGGAAAGATGAAACGGAGCAAAGATATAGGGCTATCACAGAGCTCTCACTTACCCATCTGCTCACCATGAGGAATATATCAGAGAACGTTGCATCAATATTCAACAGGTAGATTCTATTTACGCTGGAGGATCCTCGTCAATCCCTCTGCCCATTTTTCATCACCTCACCTGATTGATTTTCCCATGTGCATAACCTCAGGCTAGAAGATAATCTCAATTCAGGAGACAGACCGACACAGGATGGACTAACTTTTTTTCTTAAAAGCTTTAGGTATTGACCAATATCGGATACTGATCCAATGCTCACTTAATACACACTTTCTAGAAGCAAAGCTCACTCTTTACAAACTTCTGTTGTATCAACCAACTCTATATCAAGCAATTATTATGGTGTCACATCATTTAAAATAACTGCCATCCTCCCTTCCCATTCAACAGCTGCGTCATCGTGATATACAGCATCACATCAGTCAACATCGCACATATTTATCACATAAAAAAGGGCAGCTATTCAGGAGGGGAAAAAATGTCAACTCTAATCAGATCATTAATTCAGAATTTTAGGTCACTTTACATAGTCCATGACACTGATAACCAGCAGTGGACTCATCAACAGAAAAATACACTAGGTCAGGTATTATCAAATGGCAGACCACAGTCCAGATGTTAACCCAGCTCAAAACCAATACTTAAAAAATACTATGACAAAACAACAACAACAACAACACCTGATAAATAAAAATCAGCTGTAGTTAAGCTACTTCAGTTTTCTGCACACAACCCAGTTTGGCTTGTGTAGCGTATTCTCTACTGCAGCTTATACAGCCATGTGCTTTGTGGTAAAGTTATGCTCAAATTTCTTGCAAGTGATATTAATAGTGAATTAAGCAGAGCTGCAAGGAAACTAGATAAAAAGCTGAAGTTTATATTCAAAATGGAAACCTCTGTGACCTGATTAGGAAAAAAAATCCATTTGCTCTACTCTGAAATATCCAATGACTAATGGCTAATTTTTGGAGTGAATCCTACCATGACAGTATAACTTACCTGTGAAGCAGAAGGTGAGAAAGAAAAGGAGCAGGCCTGTGAAGAGATTGCTGAGGAAGGTAACCACACCACAGGTGATGCCCTCTGGCACAGGGTAAACCGTCTCAATGAAAAGCTCAAAGAAGATGGGAATGCTGCTGTTGATGAAGATGCCAATCAGGATACAGGAGGTATAAAGTGTGGCTGAAGACACAAGAATTCTTTCATTATCCTTTTAGCTCACTAACAGGTTTACAAACCACAGTACCCAGGCAATCACAATCTTCAAAATATGAAAAAATCATATTATAACTCATTCTAATGTGATATTCAATACTGATTACACATACGCTCACTGGTCACTTCTAAATACACTACAGACATATGGACATTCATGCAATCAGCCAATTATGGAGCAGCAGTGCAATACATAAAATCATGCCCAATACAAGTAAAAACCAGAGCGCTCAGCATGTAAAAACCTCCACAAAGCCAGAAAAAACAACAAGGTACACAGCACCCGCTGCTGGGCCAGCTGTAAAGCCCACTTCCAAAAAATCATCAAGAAAAAGTTAGAAAAAAAATTCTGGCTCTAGAATTTGTTCTGGACTCAAGTGGAGACTTCTTTGTGCAAAATCCCATCTCTGGTGAAAATGTGAAAATTTGCATCATTATTATAATTATTATTTTTATTTTTTGCATAATCCTGTTACAAACCTAACCAAAAAACAATCTCCTTAGCAGAGGTAAAAAAAATCCTTTAGCTAATGTATATTTCAAATATGATTCAAACAAAAATGTGGGCTCAGTTACTTCAATCATGGCTTGTTAACTGGTGCCACGTTTTCTGGTTTGAGTATTTCAGAAAAACAAAAAAGCATTAAGTAAACAGCAGTTTTGTGGATGGAAATGTCATGTTGACGAGAGATGCCAGTGTAGAATAACACAACTGCTTTGAGCTAGTAGGATGTCTATTTCTTCAAATAGAACATATGACTTATCAAATTTGGTTAAGGACAGATGGGCTACAAAAGCAGAACCAGAGGAATCTGGGGCTATAGCAGGCAAAACTTTACACAACATCACCTGTCTTGTACCCACTGTAACAGAACTGCCTTTCACTGAATGGCTTTTTGTTTTTCCAAATTATTCACACCGGAAAAATCTCTAGAGACTGTTGTTTTTGAAATTCCTAGGAGATCAGCAGCTTCAAAAATATTCTTTCAAGCCCATGTGGCATTAACAATCATGTCATAATCAAAGTCACTGACAGCACACTTTTTCCATTTTTTGACATTTATTAAGGGAGCATTAACTGAAGCTCCTGAGATGTATCTGTAAGATGTCCTGCATGAGTACGCCACTAAATGATTACATGGATGGGCAGGATTAAAGGTGTTCCTATTAAAATTATTTTTTTTGCACTTATAGTCAGACCCCCTACAAATAATTTAATGTCTAAAGCTAGTCACCCACATTTCAGTGGATACCAATGCACTTACCATAAAAATGCAGAACAAATCATTTTACAATAGGGGACAAGGTATTGATAAAATGTATTCTCGGATGGTGGATGGGTTTAATATTAGTCTAGGTATGAATTTATTTAAGACAGTACTATTTTGCATGTCAAAAGACTAATAAACCCTTCTCTGATTATTTCCAAACAATGGTGAGGATTTCTTATGGAGATTTGAAATACCAAACAGTGTTTAGAATTAGAGGCAGTATCCAAGTATAATGAGCGCCATTTCGTATTTTAGTCATACCTAAGAGTATAGACCTCAAGGTTCATATGTGGCATGTGAGCATGTTTGCCAGGTGGAGAAAAACCAGTTAGGCCACACTGGTGGTTCAATATCACTGTAAGAGCCAAGCAAGAGATGATTATGTATGTCCATGTTTGAGCTGGCTGATCTGAGAGGCATATGTTCAAATCAGACCTGCTTGTGTGAAACCCCAGTCCTCGCTTCCCTTCACTGAGCTGGACCTAATGAGCTCCTCTGGCTCAGCTCTTTCAGTGCTCCCATTGCAGTTTGCATTCACTGCTGCTTGCCACTTTCCCGCCTCCACACAACATTGCAAACAAAGGTTATATTTGTTCCAGACTACCTTTAGTGGAGGGCAGGTGAGTCAGTCTGGTCAGGCAGGTGAGTGTGAACCATGTGGCTGCCAGTGAGGCTCCAGCCATCATCAGCACCGCAATAAGCTTCAACATTCCCCGAATAGAGTCAGCAAATCTGTAACAGGAATAAGAAACAAAATAAAAACAGTAAAGAAGTTTGAAGTTTAACTGACTCACAACTTCAAACATATATGAAAGCAGCTGGGTCAAATGGAGTCTGTATAGATAAGGTTCTCCCTCCACTGCGGCTGCTCACATATTTTAATTAGCACCTCTTATCATGTTTAGATACGAGTGTCTCCAGGACATTTCTCTACAGTGCAGAAATCCGGTGAGGGGAAAACCTGAATTCAAATCTGTTATTACACCCTGACATAAAATCCATAGTGTAGGACTGTAGCACTGCACACTATATGACAGAGCACAAGCATAAAAGTGAGCAAGTGGGAGTTTAATTAGAAAATAAAGACCTAGCAGGCGCCTTGGGAAGTTATTGAACAGTGCACTTTTACAAAATGTATGATATAGCACCATTGTAATGAATAATGTGAAAGCTAAATCTGTGCACTCACTGGCTAGGATTACGGTACTTCAGGACCTAATATTCTGCATGCAAATAAAAAAAGCTTTCCTGCCAGATTCGAATGTATGCAGTAAAATACAACATGCCCCTATGTACTCTCTTAGCTGTTCACGTCAAACAGGACTTTACTCATATCTTTGCTATCTCACATATAAACTCATGTTTTTTTGTTCTAGTTGCTTTGAATGGATCAGCAGTTTGGTTTGTAATATCAGCATCTGTACAAAGCATCATCTATCACCGCCACATCAAAAACTCAGGTAACTCAGATACTTCTAACAATGGTTTATCTGGATAAAGCTCACTAAAAAAAACTCAACACTTTAGAAACTTTGAAGAGTGCCACTTTTAAAGATTGCAAAATTCTCCTACTCATTAAAACAACAGACAAAAGAAAAAATTAATAAAAACAGGGTCAGTTGGGAGAGTACCAAAATTAGGTTACTATTGTGGTTAATTTTACCTCAAACTGTGCATTGCTGTGTACCTTTCAATACAATTTGCTACCACAGGTTTTGAGGGAGGTGCCAAATTCACATTTCTGTATAAATCTAAGACATCAATAACTTTGATCATTTTAACCCCCTTGAAGCTTTAATCCCATAAAACATTTTATTGGCCCCTAAGAATCACATTTTTTACTATTTCAATAGAAATTGGTACCATGGTGTGCATAAAAACTAATAATGAACACAAACAGAATGGTTTGAATGTATATAATATATACAGTGGATATAGAAAAAAAACCCACGCCCTTTCAAAATACTCACACTTTGTTATTTTTTCTTTAAAAGCTGTATTTATTCAATGCAACTTGAGAGATATAAAAGCAAAAATTCATATTATATTAAAAATCGTTTGATCATAAGTTCGAATCTGGGTTGATGCCACAGCCACCTGTGACCGTGGGAGTTAATTGGCCGAGCTCTCATATGAAGGATGGCATACACTCACTTCCCTGTCACTCACAGCGATCACCAGCCAATCATGGGTGTCTGTGAGCTCATCCAGGCTTCACTTCCGAGTGTGTTATGCATGCGCAGCAGTTTCGTAAAGAGGCGGGTGACAGCACTGCATATCACGGAGGGGGCATGTACATGCTTACACCCCTCCCTGGTTGGTGGTGGTCGTCTGATAGGAAAGGCAATACTTGACGGATGGGAGTTGGACGACTAAAATTAGGGGAGATAATGGGGGGTAATAATGCTCACTTGTTTGATAAGCAAAGATAAAAAACATATATTTACGTGAGGCATGGTCATTTCTCCTTCTCCTGGTTAGTAAAAACAAAAGTTTTAAGTTTGGCTTACCATCTTCAGGTTGGTAATGCGCTACTGCCTGTTGGATGGAATTGGGTGATTCTTTCAAATAACAGCACTGTTTCTCCTTTCACAGTTGGTCATGGAACAAATTACAAAATAAAGGAGTGTTCATCAAGCATCTCAGAGTGTTCTGTTTTGCAAGGTGTGACATGCTAATTGTTTATCTGTTTGGATGAATTCTGCCATATCGGTGAACAAGGAATCTTCTTTGAAGGGGACAGGATCTATTAAAAGCACCTGTGGAGCTGAATCATCCCTGGAGGTCAGTGTTAATGCAGTCCTTTTTCTACAGCCAGAACATGAATCAGTGAGCTGTGCCGGGACAACAAGACTGAGGTTTTTAATAACTTACACGCACTTGTGCATTTATATTATGATTCATGAAGGAGAACAAGCACTGAGGCCTGGTACACTGTATCTCATGGCGACCCGTTAATGGCATGTTGCCCCGAAAAAACGATCAGTAATGGCACCACAATGGAGAAGGCTGCCAGGAGGAAGTACGAGGGGCATCTGTTGCTTCTCTGATGCCTCTCTCATGCACCCCCAACAGAGCATCCATTTAGTCCTCACAGACGCACGTTTTCACACACAAGCATACACACAGCAGAGGAGAGCCAATCAGCAGGGTGTCTGGCTTCTTTAATCAGTTTTCTCTGACTCCCAGTTCAAGCTGCTATCCACTGTTTATTTGAATAACAAGCTGATCAAGAGCATTTCAGAGGGTTGTTCTTTGCCCTCCAGTCATTATCTGATGTAAGCGCAAGATTACTGCTGTCTACTAATTGTACTGCTGCCCTAATGCCAACCCTCAGACCAAAGTGTTGGCAACTGACTGACAGGAAGAGTTATGCAGTCATTTTCTTAATTACAACCTTTTTGAATGCTGCCATTCCCCAGAACTGCTGACTGAACCCAGCAAAAAAGTGTTTATTCATCAGTACTAGTCAGATCCCATCCTTCTGTGTAGACAAAGTTCAGTCTATCTGCACTAGTGCCTATCCATCAGGCGTTGCAGCACGGCCATTTCATTAGCATTTTCAGCTGCTGTTCATCACAAACGTGATTTTAATAAATTACATGGGAGAGGATGTATTAGCTGCAGAGTCTGGGAGAATCCAAATGGCCAGGGAAAAAAACATGTGTGCTTTACAAAATGGTGACATTGACAAAACAACACCTTTCAAGGTTGGTGGATATACAGCAAGGGGAGTCATTTATCTCTATACAGCACTGACACAGGAGATTCAAAAGAGATGCTGTATGATGTACAGAGCTATTTTACATAAGAGCTGAATTATCCCACTTCTGCTTAATGTGAGGTGTCTGCTGTGCTTACCTTGCCATGGCTACTCCAAACACACAGCCTCCAACGATAGACCAAAAGCCTATCCAGCCTGCGTCTACCTGTTAAAAAGAATCAGAAAGTTGAAGGCAGAGATGAGAGAGGAAAAAAAGAGAAGAAGAAGACAAGTGAGAACATGAGAATTATTCATTGTTTGTGATGCAGAGGCTATGCTCATTGAAAAAAAATGGTTGCAGTGTCAAGCAAGGTGCCTGTCTTCTGAGAGAACATGTCAGTCAAGTGGACAGCAAATTGCCAGACTACATTCTGTGCAACATGCATGACTAGAGAGCACGCTTTAAGCAGAACACTGCGTCAGCTTCAACAGATGTTATAAATCAGACAGTGCAGTGATAAGATATACTTAGGGTCAAGCATGGTGATCGTGTGACATCAGGGATAGGGTTTTAAGAAGGTAAAATACAACCTAGACATATCACCACAGAGAATCTCCAAACCAAAGACAAATGAAATGTAGTTTAAGGTGCTGTGTAAGGCCACCACATGCATCACACAACAGGTACACCACAGAAAAGCCAGCAAATTCCTAGGACAGTTTTACATGTGTGTGTCTGTGTGTGTGTGTGTGTTTTGTGGGGCGGAGTTGAATGACGGAAAATACCATCATAGACCCCTGCAGTTTTGAACATGCTCAAATTTTTTCTGTCCCATGGGTAATTCTTGACGTGTAGTCTATTTCCTGGCTCTGTTACGTACTGCTCTACAACTTCCTATGGCTGTGTTGCAATCAATACACAAAGCTCATATGTTTCTTTTGTTGCGCTTAAAGTTATACTGCTTTCTTACAACCATTTTATGATTAATGATGACTATGTTAAACTCAGGGGGCTCTTTATACACCCACGTGTATCATACATTCATGTAACATATGCACTTCCTGTAACATATGTATGATGGTCGTACAGCTACCAAGTATCACAGGACTATGATACAAGGATTTAGTTTTTTTTTGTCTTGTAACAATCGAATAACTCATATGAAGAAAATCTGATTTGATATACAGACCCGACCTATTTTCCCAACAACAGACATAAGACACATTATATTTGAACGAAACTACACAGCTTTTAAATCCAGCTCACCCAAACCTACAGTCATTGGTGTCCCTGCTCTGCTAAATTCATACGACAAAACAAACAAACAAGCACGGATACAAACATATCAAAAATAAATCGCAGGTAGTCAATGTAAAGGGCTTAAAGAATAAAGAATATAATAAAGTAATATATAATATAATATAACACATTACATTACAGGCACCTAAAAAATGCACTATTTTTCACTGCCAATCAAATCAGATCAACTAAAAAAACACTTAGCATCATGTCCATGTTCTTATCTACTTCCTGCAATAGACACGTCATTACCTGCCTTTATACATTTGAGTTCCCTTAAAAAAAGAATAACAATAATAATAATGTTTACGCAAATTAGTCAGGCAAATATAAAACATTTCAAACTCATTTAGCTTCCAAAATGCACTACCTCTAAATGTGGAGGAAAAAGGTAAATTACCGGCTATATGCTAAGTGGAATGAGGAGAAATGATGAGATTTGTGGTGCGTTAAGTGTAATTATACATTTTTAAGCATGGTCAATAGTCAGGAAATTGGTCTAAGAAGCACAGTTTAAAGTTAACGCTTCAGGCGCTTGGTGCGTGTGTTTATAGACCATTATTTTTCTCTTCTTAGAAACCTCAGGGCAAATAAACATTGCATCAGTCCTGGAAATAAGCTCTTTCATACACACCCTTACAGAAAACAACTTTAAAAATCTTCAGCTGTATGTTTTTTTTGGTAGTGTTGAACTTATCATCCTTGTTTCTGTGCTCATCGAATCAAATTAAGCACCTGTGCAAGGGCATAAGTTGTGTCCCTAATCAGAGCTTGCGTCCTAAAAGCCAGTAAGGATCTGACCACATCTGACTGATTAAAAATAGCGGCAAAACTGCTCTTTAAAATTTCAGCCACGTCTACTGTCTTTTAGAGGCATGTCCATTTAGTTTGACTCTCTGAGCCAGAACGATGCCTGGTTCTGGTTTAAACATCTATCTTGGTTCAGGACAATATGAAGGTGGAAACAGTTTAATTACATCTGGTATTGATTTATCTGGACATTCATTCATTGATTCATTCATTCGTCGAACTGCTTTATCCCACTAAGGTCATGGGGAGGCTGGAGTGACTCTCAGGTGACTCCGGGCGAAGGCAAGGTACACCCTGAATAGCTCACCAGTCCAATGCAGAGCCAACAAACAGCCAGTTACACTCACACTTAAGACTAAGGGAAATTTACCTAAAAGTCAATTAGCATAAGCTGCATGTCTTTGGACTGTGGGAGGAAACCGGGGTACCCAGAGGAAACCCATGTAAACACAGGGAGAACATGCAAACTCCACACAGAATCGCCCTTGTCGAGATGTGCTACCACTGTGCCACCTTTCTGGATACTCGACACTATGTGGACATTCAATAAAGTTTGCATGATGCTATACATTTATTCTGTATATGCCCATGTAATGTAAAAGATTGCCTGGTCAAGTACATAAGGGATCAAAACAATGTACACTCCATACACAGCCTTCTCCACTTTACATGGTACATTTCCTTTCTTGGTGAACATTATTTCTTTTAAAAGAACTTTTGAAAGGTCCTTTCAATACAAGTGGCTATAATAGAAGGGAGTGCTTCAGGTGGTTGCATCACAGATGACAATCATAATGGGAAATGAAGCCTGAAAGTGAAGAGCATCTCTCCAAAAGCTGCGTGACATGAAAAAAAGGACAATGTGCCTCGTTCTTGTTTGATTTCTTGAGAAGCAACACCTGCCTCATACTAAATTTCGGTAGGTCACAGTCACATACAGGATGCAGAACCACTCTCTCTTACACTTGCTACAAAAAACGTTTAATTCATCAATCTTCAGGGTCAAATGCAAATCTGAAGAGGTTGAGCAGAATCAGAGACATTGTAATGAAGGACTCCTCTCATTAAGATGTGGAGCTGTTGAATGTGGTGTATTTTGGTAAACATGCAAATAGAGGAGTCTCCTGCATGCATGTTTGAGTAGACAATGACATGAATGGTTATGGAGATTTTTTTTTCTTCCGAGGCCATAATTAGATTGTTACAACAACTGATGTAAAGTTAAAAGTCTATTCATACAGATATGCCAGTTTTTAATGAGAAGGCTCAAATAAGAAAATAGTTTGAGCAGACTTTGCTGTGGGAGCCCAGTCACTAATGGGACATGTACAGCCTGGGGTTAATTATGAGTCAAAATCAATTTTGTACAAGGAAATTGCATTTTTGTGCATTTTGCCTGGATCACAGTGAAAATGATCAACACAGCAGAAACGAAAATGAAGGATTAGATGTCAATACTCCCGTAACTGCAGTCTAAAACACCGTCCTCCACTCTCAGAGTACACATACTGCCAGTACACACCGATCAGCTATAACAATACTCTATGTATATACACACTAATCCGCCACAACGTTAAAAACACCTGCTTATTATTGTGTAGAATCTACTTTTTTTTTTTGCCCCTAACCAATGAAGGCATGGACTCCACAAGTCCTCTTATGGTGTGTTGTGGTATCTGGCATCAAGCAGTTAGCATCACATCCTTTAATTCCTGTAAGTTGCACGCTGTGGCCTTCATGGTTTGGACCTCTTTGTCCAGCAAATCTCACAGATGGGGAATTTGGAGGCCAATTTCAAATCAAACTATTCCTGAACTGTTTCTGCAGTACAGCAGGGCACATTATCCCACTGAATGAGAGAGGGGAACACTTCTTGGACTGTCATATTGTTTAAGAAAGGTAGTACGTGTTAAGCGTAACATCCACATGACCTCTAAGATTCTATGAATTCCACCTTCTCCCATTGCTCCATGGTTCAGTTTTAATGCTCACGTGCTCATTGTTTGGTGGAAGACATGGGTCATGTGTACACTGACTGGTCTGCAGCTGCATAAAACACATGCAACAATTTGCAATGCACTGTATGTTCGGACACCTTTCTAACAGAACCAGAATTAACTTTTTCATCAATCTGGGTTCTTCTGTGGGATCAGACAACACATGGTAGCCTTCACTCCCCATGTGTGCCAGTGAGCCCTAGATGCCCCTACACCGAACCACTGCATACTGGGAGCACCCCAAAAGAGCTTTATTTACTGGCTTATACAGGTATAATCATTGTTAGTCACCTCTCAATGGTTTTAAAGTTGTTGCTGATTAGGCAATATAAAAAGCAATCTTGATTCATGAAATATAATTTTTTTCAATAATAAAATCTTCTGATGATCTTCTGTAAAGTGGTCAAATTAATTCAATTCATTTAAAATAACCCAGAAATGTGTCTTCATATGAAGTAAGACTTCTTACCTGGCTAACTCTTACAGGAGTCAGAATCATATCCAATACACCAGACCATCCAGCTACAACTCCTGTAGGCACCGAATAAGCAATCGCAATCATCAGGAACCTCATGTTACTACAACAACAAAGGAAGAAAGATTCTGCTTATTGAAATGAGATAAGAGTAATATCATTCAAATAACATATCCAGTTCACACAAACAAACAAACAAACAAACAAACAAATATATATATATATATATATATATACATATACATATACATATATACATATATATATTGTATGTGGGAAA
>JAOUQZ010000047.1:9281733-9323977 GCA_028564935.1 Neosilurus hyrtlii
AAATGGAAGATGGGAAGAACACACACACACACAGAGAGAGAGAGAGAGAGAGAGAGAGAGAGAGAGAGAGAGAGTGAGTGAGAGAAATCCTGAACGCAGAGGGAGAATAGCAATTTAGACAGAGATTATTAACTTGATAAATATCGATAAGCGGTGGCAGAGGAAGTCTCAGTGCACTCTGATTAAACTGCTTTTGGGTGGAATGTGTCCATTAGTGCACTCTAATTCTACCTAATTGTCCCCTACAGAGAGAAAGCCAGTTTCAACAGAAGAGTTAATATGGATGGGTGGTTGTTCAAATTGTTCATATCACTGGCCAGTAAGCATAAAAGCTGTTAATGAATCGATTAATAATGCGTGCATATCACAGCGCTGCAGAAGTCTTGATCCTGATTGGTCAGATGATGATTAATTGTCTACAGCAGCACGGCTTGCACAATAGTTCTTCTGTTTCTCGGTAACATAAGCTGCCTTTTTGTTCAAGAGAAAGAAATAAGACAGTAAGTGAATGAGTATTTACTGCTGTTATAACACAACAGTTAACAGGAACTTGTTTCCCCAGACATTCCATATATAACAATTATGTGCCAAAATCGAGGTGGATGGCACTGAATAGTCCCCAAAATGGAATGCTTGGAGGACTATTCAATTCAGAAACATCCACCATTTGCCTAAGGCAATATATATGTGAACATAAAAAACAAACTAAAACAAGACATTTATAATTTCTTTCTTACTTTTTATTATTATAATTTTTTTTTACATATTTTAACTATGACAGAGGCGGGTCAGGTGATCTCTGCACACAAAACATATGCACTGTGTAGCTAACAGTAGCTTTTTAAACACAGGCAGAGTTTTAGTATATTCTACATGGAAGCATAAGAAACCTACAATTCATAAAATTTTTAAACTCATGCAAACTTTCCATATATACTCATAAAAAGTGACCATGACAAACCATGAGTGTCCATTAATTTGATTTAAGCATTATCCACTTGGGATCGTGTTCTTTATTTCCAAGATAGCTAACCAAACAGATTACATTGTTCCTGTGTAGTATATTACCAAACATTACAATATTTGGCAAATTGCTGTTGTTAATGAGGAATAGGACACATTGTAAGAGTTGTTGAACAGTGATTCATTTTTGAGTGGCAATAAAAGCTTCACTTGTTGACCTACCCCATTCCACCCTTTGATTAATAATAATAATAATAATAATAATAACCCATGTTTTGTCTTATTTGTTAAACTATTCAACTAAACACATCAGACATAAAGTCTAGCCAAAAATTAATTCTTGAATGTCACTACTAGATCTTGACTTTTTGGACATCATTTTATGATGTCATGGCAGTCAGAGTGGCATGACAATATGGTTAAAGCCAAAATAATCAGCAATACAGCTTCAGCACCCTGCACTCTTTAATCAGAGGCTCTGCTTGCTATTTGCATACATTTGTTGTAACCATTACAATCTGCTTTGATTTGAGAGCAATCACTGGCATGGCCAATCAGCAACCACCGCAATAATAGATTTTCTCGTGTCACTGCAGCACAGTCTCAGACTCGAGTGCTTCCTCTACGACTATGAGAGCAGTGGATTTCTCTGAACAGACAAGAAGGTATTCAGCACCAAAAAGAAAAAAAATAAATTCTTTCACTGATTCAAATCCATCTGTGAAATCTAATTCCAACACATGATCCAATCTAATTCCAAATCCATGAAAATGGGCTCACCAAATATAACGTGCTTCTTACATACACACATTCCTCTCTCGCAGAAAAGCATGTGCCGACATCTGCCACCAATATCTGCAGTTACTCTTTTCCAAGTGCGTGCCTCTGCTGATCGCAAACAGACGGACAGCGCATTGTTGAAACTGACGAGAGACCCTGGGCTAGCTTGATCAACCAAATCGACAAGAGCACATCATGTCTGAATTGGATACAATAATCATCGTTCCCCTTCACCGAGGCTCTTGATACAGACATTGGCTACTTTTGAGACGAGCACAGAGCAGCACTGGTTAAGAATGAACCTTGCCTCTATCTTCTCACTTTCAATGCAAGTGCTGACACCTATTGGTGAAAAAAAAGGTTTTCTGCCTCCTAGTTCTGTCAGCTTTTGCTTTCATTTAAATTCACATTAACAATACAGAGGCTTAGCAGCTTTTGTAACACAAGGTTCCCACACAGTTCACTATACACAATGTTTCAACACCTCCGCTTAGTATAAATAAGGACGCCGACTCAAGCATGGGATTAGAAACATACAAAATAAATTCACAGTATACAGCAATATCACACCTTCTGCAATGCAAGCATTGTAACACTACTGCTGGGTGTGAATCAAAAAGCCCTAACACAAACCACAAACAATCATTTCATCCTCCACAGTAAATAACATTCAAACTAAATAATCCGGCATAATGCATAATGGAGGCAGACGCCCGTCCCCGGATTCTCTGCATTTACTTGTGCAGTAGTTAAGAAGCAACTGTTCTGTTTGCAACTTAAAACAGTCACTCATAGCACTATCTCATTGGGACAGCTGATGGTTATGACAACACAGCAAATCAAGAACTAAATTCTGTACTGTGTTTGATAGTGAAGGCAGATATTCTGTCAACAGTGATTTACTGCATCCTGCTACTCACATCGTTCTTAAACCAATGTGTGTTGGAACAGAGAAAAGATTGTAGCTCTTGTTAAATTAATGTACTTCCAATCCAGGTAATTCCTCATGTGCAACTCAAGATCCTCAACTGTCTATTAAGTAACCAAGAATTAAAACTCAGGGGTGTTAATTAACTCGGTAGAATGTTTGAGGCACATGCGACTTGAAATTCCTATATTCTGTATGCCATATGGGTGGCACGGTTGCACAGTGGTTAGTACGTCCGCTTTACAGCAAGATCGGATCGGGACCGGATTCGATTCCCGAGCTCTGGTGCTTCTGTGTGATTGTTCTCCTTGTGCTTGCATGGGTTTTCTCAGGGTACTCCTGTTTCCACCGTCAGCCCAAAGACATGCACAGTCAGCTAACTGGCTGTTCCAAATTAACTCTAGTCTAATCTAGTATGTCACTCGGCAATGGTCTGGTGAGCTGCTAAGGGTGTACCCCACCTTCGCCCAGTGTTGAATGAGATGGACACAGCCTCCCCACAACCCTAGAGAGAATATATATAAAAAAAGACATACATTTTGATGCAGAGAGCAGCACTGTCATGTTAGAGGTGCGTGCTGAGACGGTCAAAGACAAGCACGTGCAGGGGCATTGACAAGAGGAAATTTCTGATGCAGGAAAAAAACATTATTATGCTACATAAAAGATGCATTTTTTTCCTACCTTTTCCCAGTGTTTAACTGAATATCCATTCATTAACACTACAGATATTTGAATATGAATATCAGACAGAAGGCATAAATACAATAGTATAAATCATTTTTTAAGGTGTAAACAAAAATAAATTCCTGTAATGGAAACTGAGAGTCAACTGCCTGCAAATTCTTTTTCATAAGGCCATGAACAATACTACAGAATTCATAGAGAACAAACTTAACGCTATATCAGATTTAAAACAGCAGGTGTTCCTGCTCTCAGGAAACGGGAACTTCCCTACTAGATTTCATACAAGATAAAAAGGCATAAAGAACAAAAACAACTTTATGCATATGAAATTTAATCTACACTGATTCCAATAGAGCCCTGAAATGGTCTGGCAAACTATTCAGGGGGTACTACACCTTTGTCCAGTGTTGGCTGAGATAGGCTCCAGCCTCCCCGCAACCCTAGTAACAGCAAGCAGTTTGGCAAATAAGTGAGTGAGTGACTCCAGAAGTCTGCAGCAGTACAACAATATCAATCCTGCAACACTTCAATGAACCTCCAAATCCAAATACACCATTAAAAACAAGAGTTTAAATTTTATGATTTCAAGTCGTACATTTGTCTTCAAATGTGTGATTTTGTATAAAAGTTTCAATAAATGTTTGCTTTCAATACATCATTGTTCTCTCATTTACTTCTGTAGCTATTCTAGCTTCATCGAAGTTCATTTTCAGTGATAAATAAATAACTAATGGATAAAACATGACACGTCATGCTGTTATAGGTGAATAATCACTGACACAGGAGTGTGATGCAGCCTGATGGAAAGAGAAAAAGCTGATTCCACCTCAAATTAATCACTTTTAACATCATGTACCAGACTGGATTTATTACTCTTATATTGCAGCAATTTTTCAACAGTTAAATGTTTTTGTTCATTAAAGATGCTTTTTATTGGTTAATAGTTACAGTTAATGTTGTCGAACATCTGAGAAACAAGTCAGTTAGTGCTATCATGTTACAGAGGCTATAAACAAACATGTTCTCACTTTTTTTTGAGGTTATTCAGACAAAATTGTAGCCTATTACAAAAATGCCACAAAGTGCAGTGAAGTTTTTTCCTGTGGTGGAACATTTAGGGCAACAACTTCATCCCAGATACTACAAAGATCCCCTTCATAAATATTAATTAGGTGCTCTCCAAGCTTCATCATAACAACTATTAGCATATACTACACTGCGCTATCTAATTGTTTATTGATATAGTACTGTTGCCCTTTTACTTCTTATTTAATGTGTATGATTATTACAATTATTCCGTTGTATCTTTTTTCAAATTGTTACGCACTTTGGTCAACCTCGGTTGTTTAAAACATGCAGTATAAATAAAGTTGGTTTGACTTTACATAGTTTGCTCTTTGGAGACCAAAAAACTTTATCCCACGTGGATAATGCACCCAATTTGGGACAGTGGTGGCTCAGTGGTTAAGGCTCTCGGTAACTGATCAGAACGTCAGGGGTCAAGCCCCAGTACCACATAAGTGCTACTGTTGGGCCATTGATTAAAGAACTTAACTGCTCAGGTTTTAATATGGAGTTTATATTGCATTTATATTATATATTGCTCAGTTGCATAAATGAGACAAAAATGTAAGTCACTCTGGATAAGGGCATCTGCCAAATGCCATAAATGTAAATGTAATGCTTTAATCAATAGGAATATATACGAAACCTTTCACTAATATAGAAACACACCTTTATGAAGCGTGAGTTGCTTATAAGATTAGTTCTGCTCAGAGCATGTGGATCTCACCCAACCTGCCTCTGTCATGGTTAAAATATGTAAAACTAAACTATAAAAGTTTTGTTTTCATTTGCTTTTGTGTAAGACTAAATACAACAATACTGTACTAAAACAATTTATTTGCCTCAGGCTCAGTGTTGCTGAATCCAATAACAACATTCCCTTAGCCTTTGGTAAATAATTGTTATTTCTGTTTCTTTTTTTGATTATCAACACTTTCTTTCATTTATTATCAGGTCTAGATTACAGTATACAAAGCATGCACCGTACAAGTCCCTGTTAAGGAGCTGTTACTATAGAAATGAGAATGTTCTGGAAAGAGTAAAGAGTGCATTTTTTAAATCTGTATATTTTTTAGAGTTGTGCTATTATATAAACTTAATCAACACCAGAAAAACATAAAAAAAAAAATGATTATTCAAAAGGGCATTGGTGTAGTAAATCAAGAACATCCATTCCCTGAATATTATAAATTCTGTGCTTTTTTATTATTTTTATACAACACTCAGGGATTTTGCAGCTCTAATACCTCGTGTTTTGATGGATATTTTTATGTCCTTTGCCTTCACTTTTACAGTCACATTACATTAAAATAGTTTTTACAGAAGGTGAAAGGTTCTTAAATAATAAAACAATAATCCACCCAATGACACAAACCATCAGGTGACATCATAACTAAGATGTCAGGGGCACGAGAGAATGCCACCTGGAAATGAATTGAATCTGACTTCAAGGCATGCGAAACTACTCTGACTGTGAAAATTGCTTTGACCTTTTGCAAGGTTTTTTCCTAGGATAGAGCTTCGGAGTGAAATGATGCATTGTGAATGAGAGTCTTACCAGCGTCTGAGCTGTAGGTTTGAGAGAGGAATACTGCGCAGAGCAGAGCCAAGTACCATGAAGAACACTGTAAGCAGCAGAGAGGCCCGCAGCCCTGCAACACAAACAACAGGGACAATATAACAACATGTAGAAAGTAAGCAAATAAAAACCCAATATAAATACTAATGTATGTACTTTTATATACAGTATAGTATAGTTTATACTATGCTGCCTGAATCCCAGAAATGATCTGATTTTGGAATATCTAGATCAAAGGTCAAGGTCACAGCAATGTGACAAAATTTTGGAGTTAGTGCACTTATAACTTCTACATAAGTGCAGATGGACCTGTCTTTACTATGGAACATTAATTATTATACTATATTATTATACTCTATATACATTATACTATACACCATATATGTTCTTTCATATGAGACAATTATATTTGACCTTGAGTAACGCTGAAAGGTCAAAACATTCAAATAATTTTTTTTTTTACTAATTAGATCACATCCATGCACTACAGAATATATTGCATAGGGCATATTTGCTACATTATCTATGCTGTGTGGCTACCCTGCACCTTATGAGTAACCCCTCTACTTTCTTTCTGGTGTTTTGGGAAGAAGTCTACTGATGGATTTCAGTGAGAAATGACAGTAGAGCTTCAGATTGTTTCACAAAATAAAACTGAATGTTCCAGGAGAAAATGTTTTAAGCATAAGCAGCATTCCCTCTCTGAGCAGTCTGCCTTTTAACATAACTGTTCCTAGTCTGGTTTATTTGACCGCTACATTTTAAGAGAACTTGAAACTGACACTTTTCCTTTTGGTAGTTTCAATTCCTTCAGAGCCTGGGAAAAAGTACTGATGAAAAAACTGATATGACAGGCTGTGTATTATTATTAAAGCAGAACACAAAGGCTCAGGACAAGAAAACTGTCATACACCATTTAATAATAACTGGGGTTATCAAAATCAAGGACACCTATTCAATCATTCATAGCGACTCTGGATGGCAAGGGTTTCATTTGCCGGTGCACATTTTCAGAAACTGAGAGTCTTCGTTTGTATTTGTCTTCTACGAAATTCTACCCAAAGTATAGGTTACATAATACTGCTGCAGTCTAAAGCTATATAGCGAACTATAAATGCTTACATGTAACAGGATGAATAGTAGAGGAAACAAAATGAAGAACAGAATATGTTGCACATTAAAACTTCCTCATGTTCAGAAAGAAAAAATATTTTGCAAAAAAAAAAAGTGTTCTCCAAACAGCAACTTCTTAAACTTTCATCATCACGTGGAGTGACCTCTCACTCTGCTTCAGTTATCAGCTAACTGAAAGCCATGTGTATCCATTACATGGCCACTGATATCAATCTGGAACCTCTGCATTAACAGTATAAAGTGAGATTTTTTTAAAGATTTGTGCCAGCTGAATGGAGACAATCTGCTTTTAGAAACTGGGTTCTGCCACTCAGCAGGAAAGTGCTCTACTCAAGCAGGTTACACAGGAACTCTTTTGTAGATGAAGTACTTCACATGCCTGTCAGCTGTAACTATATAGACTGAATGTTATATAAGTGACAAAGTGGAACAGCCAGCACTTTTACTTTCTTCGGCTGGTACTAAAGTCAAAGTCACCTATTCAGAGGCAGTGACTCTGCGAGGGGTTGATTCACCTGCATTCTTAAAGTGAGCTTCATGACTGCTATCTATAAGTCACAGGATCATGAACACGAAATGTTATATATAGTAGTAATGCAATGGTCTTGCCAGAACCAGAATAATTTATTAACTAAATACAATGTTTAGCTTTTCTTTCATTCCAGTGATATTAAATATAAATAACCTACCAATCTACCAAAGGTGTTCCAAGGAAGGATAAACAGTGAACTGGCAAGAGTGTCATGGGTGCCCAAAGCTCACTGATGCAAGTGGGGAGTGAAGACTAGTATGTCAGGTCTGATCCCACAGAGACGCTACTGTAGCACAAACTGCAGAAACTGTTAATGTTGGCTATGATAATAAAGTTTTTTTTAAAAATCAGAAAGCACAGTGCACTGCAGCTTACTGTATATGGGGCTGCCTAGCTGCAGACCAATCAGGTGGTGTTAATCATAAGGCTGATTATTGAAAATGCTAATATAAAGACATAGGCGCCGTGTAAAGGCAGAGCTCCTGATTGATATCTCTACTGATAGGTGTCCGAGGCTGGTGTTATAAAAGCAGCGCGGCTCCTTTAAAGAGGAAAAAAATAAATAAACGTCCCCTCTGTTTCCCCGAGTTTGGTCTAGAGTGAAAGAAGGAAAGGTTAACACTCCGTTTTCTGGTCACCGCCTTTAATTGGCTGATTTCTATGTTCATTTGTATCACTTATCTTTTTAGTTTAATTAACGGTTTATTATTCATGTTCTGTATTGCCGCAAAGATTGTGCGTATGCATGTGTTTGGGATGGAGGCGATGATGAGCACGAAGGACTGAATATATCATCACATAGAAAATTAGAAGACTATCAGTTCTCAAATGTCCATACTCACAGCAAGACTTGAAACTGCTGCTTACTATTAGCAGCAAATCACAGCATATAGCAGTCACTGCTAGTGGACAAAACTGCTTAAACTGTGCCATAACATATACATACAATATAATATTGTCAAATGTATATGGACACCTGACTATTATACCTATATGTAGGCATTCTCAAGCTGCTGTCACAAATTTGTAAGCATAAAATTCTCTAGGATATTTTTGTATACTGTAGCATTATAATTTGCCTTTACTAGAACCAAGAGGCCAAAAATATGTTCCAATATGATGACTCCCCTGTGCACAAAGCAAAATCAATAAAGACATGGTATGCCAAAGTTAATTTGGAAGAAGTGAAGTGGCTTGCACATAGCACTGACCTCACCCCCACTGAACACCTTTGGGATGAATTCAAATGCTGACTGCACCCCTAACCTCCTCACTCAATAGGGCAGTGGTGGCTTAGTGGTTAAGGCGGTGGGTTACTGATTCGAAGGTCAGTGGTTCAGCAGCACTGCCCTTGAGCAAGGACCTTAACCCTCAATTGCTCAACTGTATAAAAATGAAAATTGTGAGTCGCTCGGAATAAGAGCATCTGCCAAATGCTGTAAATGTAAATATCAGTGCCTGACATCTTGCAGCTGAATGAACACAAGTTCACAGTCACATTCCAAAATCTAGCTATCCCTGAAAAGTGGAGGTAATTATGACAACATTTAGGGACAAAATCTGAAATGATATATTCAACAAGCACAACTAAACTGATGGTTAGAAGGCCACAGTCATCTGGGGTCATAGGGGTGGATGATACAAAAATCAAAAAGATTTTTTGGGGCAGGATCACAATCATGATTTTAATCATGATTCTTTTTAATGTTGTTTTTAAATAACATTTTGTAAGTTCCTAAACAATAAAACTAGTCTGCCCATTCTAAAATATATATTAACATGATTTAGACCAAAAATACATTTTTGATCAGACTGTAATGTATGTATATATAAACATTGGTTTCAAAAGGTACACAACAGCACTCCGGTAAACTGAACTCTTGCTACATAACCGCACACCACTTAGACTATTAAACACAGGTCTTCAACATGTAAGGTAGCGCTTAGTATGTAATTAGCATCCAGTGAAGTACCGCAGATTAATTACATTGATAAGTCTTTGAAACCCTTTGTTTTCCACTGTTTTGATTAAAAACATATCCTTTGAAAGGTAAAATATTATTGCTTTTGTTACTTCTCTCCAACACTCTCTATTACTTGTTCTCTCATATGGAGTGCCTCTTTAATATATCTGTATAAGCATTGTTTGGTCTGATTGTGCTGTTATCCTCTGCTGGCTGCAGTGTAACTGATCTCCTCACTTCTTGACTTTCAGTGTACTGTTAAGGATGTCATATTTTTAAGCGGTTTAAAAGGTTACTTGTGTGTGTGTGTGTGTGTGTGTGTGTGTGTGTGTATACACACACAAACACACACACACACACACACACACACACACAGACAGTGACATGGAATGTGCACACTAGAACAAGCCTACAATTTCTCTGTGATGGCAGATCGTGGACACATTCTAATCCTTTGTCCCATCGCACACCCCTATCTGGCCATATAGTGTAAATTTGATGACTTGAAAAGGCTATGTGTGAAACATTCATTCAGTCATTCGCCAAACCACTTAATCCTATTAGGGTCATCTGGAGGCCAAATTTAGATCAAATTCAGAAGACGGTTGCAATGACGCTAATCACTGTAGCTGAGACCAAAGCTCAACGACAAGGAAGTATGTGTTATCGCCTATTGCGTGCCGGTGTGAATGCAGGGTGTGTTACAGGAAAGTGACTTGTGTACCGCTGTCTGAACTACACTGTAGTCAAGAAACCTATTAACAGCTGTGGAAACATCTGCCAGTGTGAAAAATCTAGGCCGCATATACTGGTAAATATTTGCATGGCAATCACGGGGACTAGGCCGACAGTAGGAAATGCTGAAGTTGGGGCTGTGCTAAAAGTAGTCCTCCTTAGTTCCAATAGCAGATCTTATTAAAAATGCATGCTTGTGTGAAAAGTTATCATATTAATATGTAAGCATTTAGACAGCATGAAATGTAACTGTGGAATCCCTGAATCATATGCAATGTAAAACCAGTTAACTTCATCGACCTACACTTGTGCCTTTTGTTATGATGACAGTCAACTGTATGATTCTATTCTGGTGACTGCGCTGGCCACTCCACTATTGATGGAATAACAGCTGACTGCTTCTTCTCTAAATAGCCCTTGCATAGTTTGGGTCATTGTCCTGTTGTAGATGGAAGAACTCTCCACAGGGTATGGCATGGTGTTGCAAAATGGAGTGATAGCATTCCTTGTTCAGCATCCCTTTTACCCTGTACAAATCTCCTATTTTAGCACCACTAAGCACCCCCAGATCATTACATTTCCCCCACCATGCTTGACAGATGGCATCAAGCACTCCTCCAGCATCTTTTCCTTTATTCTACACCTCTTCATTTTGACCCAAACCCCTCAAACTTGGATTCATCTATCCTTAGTTTTTTTCCCTAATCTTCCTTTGACCATTATCTATGTTCTGTTGCCTATCTTAATCTTTTCCTTTTATTGACCAGTCTCAGATATGGCTTTTTCTATGCAACTCCCAGTGTTGCCTCTTCGCTGATAAAGTATTGAGACTGATATTTTGTGGGTATTATTTCAAGAAGCTGCCTACTGAGGGCCTGTCAGACATCTGTTTATCAAACTGGAAACTCTGATGTACTTGTACTCCTGTGAAGTTGTGCACCAGGGCCTCAGGCTTCTCTTTTAATCCTGGTTAGAGCCAGTTTATGCTGACCTGTGAAGGAAGTCATGCACACTGTTGTAGGAGATCTTCAACTTTTTAACAATTTCCTGCATGGAACCCCTCAGAACAAATATAGACTGATGAATTTCAGAAGAAAGTCCTTTTATCTGGCCATTTTGAGTCACAAATAATCCCCACAAATTCTAAATCTACAGATACTCATCAAGTCTAGAGAAGGCCAAATGTATTGCTTCTTTTATCAGTACAGTTTTCAGCTGTGCTGACATAATTTCGATAGGGTTTTATAATGATCATTTAGCTTTTCAACATGACAAACTTGGATTAGCTAACACAATGTACCATAGTAACACAAGTATGACAGTTGCTGAAAATGGGCCTCTACACAGCTGCTTACCACATTAACAGTACCTAGACTGTCTTTCTGATCAACTCTTTTTTTAAGGTGCAAGCAAGGGAATTTCTAAGTCACCCCAAAAAAATTTGACAGTAGAGTACAACATATCATGTTTCAAGCTTGAAAAGGTAGGTAAAGCGGGCAAAGTGTTTTTGCAGATTCCATATTTCATATATATATATATATATATATATATATACACACACACACATATACACACACTCACACACATATACGAAAACCCAGTTGGTTAATTTTCTCTTTGTGTTGCCGATCTTGAAAAATTGCAACATTCCTTATGGGTAAATAACAAGAGCAAACAATTGCAATTGCATTCATGTGTTTAGTAATTCTGTGTACTTAGTGTTGCTATATAGTTAATGAAAATCTGTGACCTATATTTAGAGATTTGTAAAGTAGTGCAATAATGAGTTATTTTGTACAGGGGAGGGGTGCAGGTTTACTTTACAATTAGGTATGTTGGATTATTCCTAGTGCTAGGGAAAATTTTCCAGTCATAATTGACACAAAACACGTCATATATTCATATTCTGGGTACTTTGTCCAATGTGGACCTCTACAAACACCGACTGCGTTTGCTGCATTCAGAATATGCATGCCATGTATTATGTAATCTACCCTCCTAGAAATCTGATGAAAATGTGTAAAAGTAAGATTTTGTTGAGGTGCATAGTGCACACTAAGACAAAAAAAAAATCAACAGTGGCTCTTCTGAACCTTGTTTACCTTTACTTATTGTTTATCCACACTTTAGCCCCCAAAGGGGCTAAAAAAAAAAATTTTCAGGAGGCTAAAGCTCCGTAATGGTACCTCTCACTCAGAATATGACTCTCTGGATGATATTCTAACTATATGTGAAGTGTCCTGATCCGGTGATGAACGGTTTAAGATCAATAGAGCACTGAAAATGTCGTTTTAGCTTGTGGTGACAAAATTCAAATAGCTGTCAAATTGTCAATAATTATGCAATCTTACAAACATTTTCAGTTTAAGCTTTTTTTGGTTTATTACTTGGATTAATTTTTTAAGGAAAATCTGAGACCAGGTTGTGGAAAGTTTCCTGAAAATCTGATGATTTGTCATGTAATGACCCATTTACGGTATTTGAAGGAGATGCGCAGTATTACAGAACACAAGAGGTGGTTACACACCCAGTTGAAAGTGTAACTGGACACTGAGCCTCTCTGTCTATCAATAACTGTAGCTGGTAATCTGGTAGAAATCTGCTGATGAATATGTTTATAATTTGTTGCATTTTATTGCTTTTAACATTCATATTCATATCCATGTGTAAGAATATTAAAACCTTAAGCACATAAAATGTTTATGTTAAGTGTTGCGTTTAAGGTGCTTTGTTCAGTGTGTAACTAGGAAAGCCCAAAGAGGAATCATGCCCTTCTGATTACAAAATCATGTGACTTAGATACATTGTGTTGTTTAACCTGCCTTTTTAATGAATAACCCTTACACTGGATTCTCACGAACGTTTATCCTAAGGCTTAAGTGCTGTCATTTGCAAAAGTTCATCTGATGACCTGTCATGTGAGAAGGTATTCCAGTAAGATTCAGATTAGTGTCCAATGTGCTTGAAAGCCTGATTCAACGTAGTAGCGAAGCGCAAGGAATCATAAGCATCATAACTGAGCTTAGTCCAAAAAAAATTAAAAAAACAACACCACGGCACGACAGTACATCTGATAAATTTACTTCAGCTGATGCCTGACTTTACCTTGCATGACTGAGTGGTATAACTAAATACAAAGAGAAGCATGAGGAAACTTAGTGTTAATATTTGGAGTATGAATCTGGAGTATAGTATATAAGCAGTCCATAGTATATGTAACATGGGAAATTTCACCATATTTTATGTATCTGTTCGTACACTATCTGACTGCAGAAGGCTTTAAAGCCAAGGCTTAAATGTGGAATCAGTGGCCATAGACTTTTTTCACGTTTAAATAAGCTTAGATTTAGTGTTAGATCATTGAGTCTTACTAATTATGTAACCAACAATTTAGATTGCAATTTTAAGAAAACTATTACCAATCTGAATTCATTTTGAAAATGCAGCTACAACTTTAATGAAAATTTCCCCCAAAACTCACTATATTCACTATTTATCCATTCATAAATTCATTCTCAGGAGTTCAGCAGGTGCCCTACCATGTACATGTAGTACTCACTCACTCACTCACTCACTTGCTAAACCTTTTAATCCTACTAGGGTTGCAGGGAGGATGGCACCTATCTCAACCAACACTGGCCAAAGGCGGGGTAGACTCGGAAAGTATCGCCAGACTATTGCAGGGCAACACACACTCACACAAAACCATTCACACTCACACCTAGGGCCAATAAGCCTAAGGGCTGGAACACACACACACACACACACACACCAAGGGCTGGAACAGTCAATAAGCCTAATGCCCATGGCTTTGGACTGTGGGAGGAAACCCATGCAGGCACAGGGACAACATACAGTTTCACACAGAAACGCCCAAGCCGAGCCCAGGACTCGAACCCGGGACCTTCTTGCTGTGAGGCGGACGTGCCTACTACTACGCCACCATGCCACCGCACATGTAGTACTGTAATTTAACACAGATTTTAAGACAATGTAATAATTATTATATCGCCACTTCTGTGATTTCATGACTATTGTGTCCTAAGTGTGTTAGGCCACGTTTTGTCTTTGTGTTGTTTCGTTCCAAGTTGAAAGCCTGTGTTCAAGGTCAGGGCCTGTGAGGGACCAGCTGAAGAAGGTGGAGTTAGTACTCTTTGGGATTGTAGACATCCTTTAAAAAAGGGTCGGAAACAAAGCAAAAGGGCCCTGTGACAGATAATAAAGAGGTGTTAGGATATTTCTTATCATGTTTCGCAGAATATGAGACCATATCCTGACAATCTGGAGCGGTTATTTACACATCTAACCATCAAAACACAGCAGCAATCAGCACTGACTTCAACTCCTAGTACATTTTGCACAAACTCAAACTAGACTTAACAATTCTTTGACGCCTGGAAGCAATGTCT
Source organism: Neosilurus hyrtlii (assembly GCA_028564935.1). Taxonomy (NCBI): domain Eukaryota; kingdom Metazoa; phylum Chordata; class Actinopteri; order Siluriformes; family Plotosidae; genus Neosilurus; species Neosilurus hyrtlii. Next base: position 9,296,510 of record JAOUQZ010000047.1, read on the forward strand.
GTTGCTTGGCAACGTAACACGACAACAACAAACCTTTCTTATCCATCAGCCACACGAACAGGAGCCACGGGAAGAAGCCCACGGGTCCCCAGATGACTAAAACGGCGATGTCCGTGGATGAGAAGCCGAACGCCTGCCTGGCCGAGTTCTGGATGGGGCCCCATGTGTTCCACACCATCCCTTGTAAAAAGGCAAGAGAAGAAAACAAGACTAGCACCAGCCATCTTCTCCCGTACACCCTACCGCTGCCGATCACGGGCTGGATCCTCGCTTCGGCTTGGTTCGGTCCGAGCAGCGGCTCCCTCTCCCTGTCGGTGCTCTCCACGGCACCCATTCAATCGACTCGGAATCCCTTCTGTTTGTGTAGTGTGATGACGTATTCGCGGTGAACTGTTAATAATAATAAAAACAAAAATAAACTACAAACACATCACCTCACCAGCCGACTCCGCAAACGTAAACAACAGCTGATCACCGGATTCCAGATTTCAAACTTTACTGCGCATGCGCCTCTTACAAAACGGACGTGACGACACGACACAGAAACTACAACCGCTCTAGCCGCCATTTTGGCTCAGCGTGGACTGTGTTACTATGACACACCCCGTCCTGGTAGAGCCCGAATGGCTGTAATTTCGCTTTTTTTTAGGGAACACGCTGTAAGCGCTCACGTGAGTTTGTTTACACGGACAGTTTGTACTTTTCTGTTTTTCTGGGAAGCTTGAATGTGCGTGTCTAACGACAAGATATATCGTGAGGCTGTTTTTATGTTTGGTTGTTTGAGCTCGGTGCAGTGATATGAGTAACACTCGTATCATGGAGAGGGACAAATAAAACAGGAAGCAAACAGCTAACGTCCATGTGTTTAAACTGGCAGTGTTGAGAGTCTTCTGTCTCATCACAAGTAAAAACATGTAAATAATAAGACAGACGATTGTTCTGTAGATACAATTTACACTTTTTATATGGCAGTTTGCTGTTACAGCTTAATTTTTGGCCCAATTTGTGTATCATGTTAGTTTAGTATATCAGTTAAGTCACTTTAACTCCTTTATCTGTAAGCAAGAGATGAATGAATGTTTATTTCTAATAAAAAAAAACAGTGCTTGTAGATAGTACAAACAATAACAACACACACCACTTAGATCAATAAGTTAAATGACTGAAGAAAAGACAATAATAATAACCACAGCAGTAAGAATAATGAAAGTAATGATCATATTATACTAATAATGACGATAAACACTGAAAAGTATGAAGGAAATGAAATTGTTAACTGTACCATATTCGAAAGGGAGTAGGAAGAAGAAGAATCTTATTTAATTCTCGACTGATAGTAACGTACCCGCTTCCCAGTTAATATGTCCCATTTGTGCACCCCTCATTCCTCAAAACCATGTTCAGCTCTACCAACATTTATCCACAAGAACAAACAAAACGTAACTAATATAAATAACAATAAAATACTTTATACAATAAACCGGGAATAAATTAATAAAGTAACCCAATTAATAAGTAAAAGAATTTAAACCATAAGCTTGAACACACGTGTTCGTTTACTAACCCCCTTTTCATCCCTGTAACCCGTGTAACCTATTTCTTTATATTTGATTTTAAACTGTTTAATTGCTTAAGGTCCACATTCATACTGTTTAATAGTTTGACTCCGATGATTGATAAACAAAAAGTTTTTATTTTTGTGTGTACCCTTTTACATTTAAAAATGAAAATCGAACATTATTTGAACTGTTTGATATTTTACAAGATCTGTGAATTTTAATAATTTTGACTTTGAGAATAATGAGTTTGTGTGATAAGTAAGAAAATAAGGCATGCTGTTAAAGGAATATAAACAATGACTAGGTGGTTTAAAGCAATGAGATGTGATTCCAGAAAGTTGATTATTTTTCTACAAGAGCAATTATTCTTCTAATACTGCAGCAATCTGCCATTCTTTTTAATTAATCAGTTAATGATGTCATACATTTTTTCTACTCATCAATATGTCGGTCCGTCTATAATCACTTCAAGAACTCGGAAACCACTGGAGATTTCTTCATCAGTTACCTCTAGTGTAGTTTAGTGTAGTGTAATTTTGGGATTTCTGTAATTCATATTTTCTGACATGTGAGGCCAGGGGGGATATCTCATCTCCTGATGACTCTCGTTATGATTATTTTCATGTTGGGAAATTCACCAACCTGCTTTTCCATTTCTCAAGGAGTTCAAAATACAAAAAGTTCTGCAGGTTATATATTAAATGTATTAACCTATTAAATAACAATCGATTCTTTCATGCACCATTAAATTACTGGTGCAGCCATCATAAAAAACCTTCTGAAAGAGTTAGTTGCTCCTATAGGAATACTAAAGTATTTGAACATGTGCATTAATATAGTATAATAATATGAACATTGTTATAGATCTGTGATTTGTCTTACAGCCACAACTGTCAGAGCTGCTGTTGTAGAAACTTAACATCTTCCGACCAGATCAGATTTGAGAATTGAACCACACTGTGCTAAAGAGCTGAATGGAAAAAGGGAATCAATTCTGTCTCAGAGTCCCTATCTGCTAATCTGTAATTGAAATGACACAGAGAATAAAAGTGAGCGTGTGTATGACTTGTCCAGTTCAGTGAATGCGAACCTTCAAAAGACTGTTTCTGCTCAGTGACCTCTGCAGATATGACCACTAATCCCTTCACCCCAGAGGAAGCATGTAGGATCATGAAATTTCTGCACAGGCCAGCAGTTTTCCTTAACATGACTGATAACTGGCCAGGACGGTACTGGACTCTGGAACATCTGGCACACTGTCTAGAAAATAAGTCTCTGAGTTTTCGTATTGGGAAGCATTGTGGACAGAAGGGTAAGGAGTTTCCCAATTGCTGTTGACTAAAAGTATTTACATACAGTAGTTCATCATAGGTGTTCACTTGTCATGGTTTGTTTTGTAAAAGTTCCCTCAACAACACTGTTGGACTAAATGCACTGCTTGGCCAAATAAAAGTAGCATACTAATGTTTGCTGGACAACCTTTAGCCTTCACTATAGCACACATTTGCTTTTTAATAGTTTTAACTACCTTATACAACATCACAAGCTTCATTTGCATTATTTTTTTAAACTGAGACTTTGTATCGACAACAGGTGAGTCAAACAACTCTCTAAAGTCTTCTCCAGCACATATTAAATAGTTAATGGGGTTAACCTAATTTAAGACAATGTGGTGTCAATACATTTGTGAAAATTACCCTGAACCAGCCATAGCCTAATGGTTAGGGAAGCGAGTTTGGGACCGAAAGGTCAGCTGGTTTGATTTCCGAACCAGCAGGGAAAATTTGTGGCAGGAGGAGTAAGCTGCACCTTCCCTTCCTCCACCTTCATGGCTAAAGTGCCCTTGAGCAAGGCACCTAACCCCCAACTGCTCTCTGGACACCCCAATGTGTGGCAGCACACTGCTCTGAGCGTGTGTGCTCACTTTGGATGGGTTAAATGCAGAGGCAATCACGGGATTAATACAATATAGCAAAATAAATAAAAAATACAAAAGGAATCCATGCCAAACTGCTGGGAAAATTTGGTCATTCAGTCCATTCAGGTAGTCAGCTGTCTTCACTTTATTGCCACACAACAGCCTCGACTTGACTAATTCAAGCAACCCAGATCATAACCCTGCCTCCAGAGGCTTGTAAAGTGGCCATTATGCTTGATGGGTACATCGCATCATGTGTTTCCCTTCTTACTCAGCTCCACCCATTACTCTGGAATAGTTATCTGGAGTAATCTGGGCCCCTCATGGAGCACATGACCTTTGTCGACTAGACAGTCCTTGACCCAGTTCCAGTAATTTTGACTGTCTGATTAGTTGTCTTCTCTCCTTTATGCATCCAATGGTTTGACCCTTCACAGTATCAGCTTTTATGTCAGGATACATCTTTCAACATGGTTGTTAAAGAAAGGAGAATCTTCTCACTGCATCGATTAGGGTTAAAAGAAGTGTTACCGGCTGAAACACAATAATTGCTGCGGTAATTATCTAATCAAATGCTTTAGAATGTTTAATTATTTAATCCAAACAGTGGCTTTGTGGGGCCAAGAAGTCAGTGCTGTGTGTTTTAAGGACAAAATTAAATTAAAGGGGACAAAAACCATGAAAGCTCTCTTAATAGGTTTTTGTAAATAAATTGTAAAAATAAAGGCAATTTCCTTTTCAATAAGAAACCATGGGGAATAGAAACACTTGCATTTAACTGTATTATGTGAATACTAAGACCTGAATGAAATGATATTTGCACCGCCCATTAAATGAATAGTTACTACGCCCTACTGTAGTTTCTTTTCTTGGTTTTATTGATACATTCTCCTTCATTAGCATTTACGTGTCTATAACTGTGATTTCCACTAACAGCTATAAATGTCGAGTAAAGTATTAAGTAAACCATTATGGTTCAGGAGGTGCATTTCCTACCCACGACAAATACATTTTCAGAATGACTTAGCTCACTGTCTTATTTGTCTGTCTGTCTTGTCTGTTTGTCTCTCTCTCCCTCTCTCTCCCTCTCTCTCCCCCCCCCACACACACACACACACACACACACACACACACTCACACACACACCATGACAAATTACAGAAAACTGAACCAGGCAGTGTAGAAGGGAAAACAAATCATTTAAACTTTTCTTTTGTGTATATAAAAGTACATTTTGTTACAGTAGACCTGCCTATCAGGAAGGTTGTTTCCTACCTCAGATTTAGTGTCCTGTCCAAAGCCTGACCATGATAAATTTGTTACTGATGATGAAATGATGAATATTTCTATAGGAGATGCAAAAATGTCTTCTGTCTACACTGGAATTTATGTACATCATATACTTACTGAAAATCTGTTCTCCCAATGGTTGAGAATGGTCAGTGAAAGTTGCCATTTTGATTTAAAAATCTTAGTTATGAGAAGTGTATATCATATTGTCGATATTAAATTCTGGAATTTTTGACCGTATAATGTACTCAATTGTCACATTTCTGTAGAGCAAACCCTTTTATTAATGCAAGCTTGTAATGTTAGGTTTAGAGAGCTTGCTCAGAGGTGTCTTGGTGTGCAGTGCCGACAGATGACGGCTCATTTGTTCCTTCTGCTCAACAATGCTGGACATTTCCAATACTGTGTTATTTAATTTGACTGATGAATCAATTTTCCTTTCATCCTGAACCAGACAGAAATTAAGGGTGCCAAGACACAATTTTGTGCCACTTGCAGAACGTACTGTACAGCGGATGATTAAAACCTTGTGATTACAGTGTATTTTTGATTAATGTAATGTAGGGTATTCAGTTCAAACATTCTGCTGAATCAATAAGCAGAACAAAGAATAAACAGATACTGGTTGAACTGAATGACAAGCGACATGAAATGCACTTTTCCATGCCATCCTCCTGCATCTTCTCTTTATTTTTTTTCTTTTTCACTAGCTCCTCTCTTTGAGACAGACTGCTCATACGTTGAAGCTACTTTTGCAGAGTTTCTGTGTTGGACGAAGGGAAGTGTTGGTACATCCTTAGGCCCATTTGCTGACTATCCCCTTTCAGAGTACTGGGCTTATGCAGACTACAAATATATTACTCTTCTTTTCCAGGAAAAGACTGCCATGCTTAAGGTAAATGAACATACAGTGTACATTTCCTTACATGAAGATACTTTACATTTTTTAATTAAAGGCATTGTTAGATGTGCATTTTGTCTATTGATCTGTTGAATTTATGCCACTACTGTAGTATTGGAATAACAGTTATCTAGTAATGTGTACATGTATTTATATGTCAATACTGAACATACAGTATAAGAACATAAAATTTCAATTTACCTTTTAAATTAATCATCAGGAATTTCCATTTAAATTCCTTAAAACAGAAATGGGTGACGGAAGAATAACCCTACACTACAAAAAAAGAGCTATGAAAAATGAAGTACTGTTTTATACTAAATTACTAGACATAGAACAGAAACTTCAGAGAGCTAAACTGTAATGGTGCTCAGTTTGATTACAACATGAACATAAATAAAAACGAGTTCTGACTGTTTATTCAACCAACTTTTAAATCTGTAATCTAACATTAAGTATAATAGAATTTGTAGTTAATTTTTTTAAATAAAAAAAATTCAAAGATATTTCAAAAATAAATCTGTAATCTAACATTAAGCATAGTGAAATCCTCTATAGCTAAACTAATTGTAATTGTTCAATTATATAGTTATTGTTGCAGCGCTAAATAGAGCGTTATGAAGAGCTCATGGACTGGGTTCAGTGAACCACTCACAGTCAGAAAGCCGATGATCCCTCACAGCTTTTTTTCTGGACGTGTTATCATGTAGCCTTTTGTTGTGTTTTTATCTAACAGATTCTAACAGCTTGATGCATGAAGCATTTATCAACATGAAGCATTTATCAGTTCCCATATTATTACTTTTGTCTTCCATGTATGTGTATTTCTATTGTTTGTGCCTTCACACAAAGCATCCTTTGAGTCTTCTGGAAACACACAGACTTTCTGACTAAATTGGAGCAATAAATCACTAGGTGTGTTTTGCCCAGCTCTTGTTTTGAGTCAGTCAGACTGCAGATGGTAATGGTGCAGAGGCTGCTGTAAAGTTTGCCACAAGGTTGCTTTGACCTGAATGTGTGGCTCTTGCAGGCTTTTGCTTTCTTTGTAAAGGGTAATAAATGCTAGGGAGCTGTTACCATTCTCTTTTGAGACAACAATTCTGCACAAGCCAAGCATGTGAGACTGGCAGGCATTAGACCTTCTTAAATGATGAATAGTGCCATTTAAAAGTTGCTGAAAACCTCAGTTGCACAGTCTGCTCTTTACAGTCTTACAGCAGTTAATGGATTCGTTATCCAAGTTTGCTGTGCATCTGCAAGCAAACGGTCCCCCCGCCTTCCCCCACACACCTTTCTTTCTTATTGTCAGGGTAATATATTGGCACATCAGGAATGCTATGCAAAGAGGATTCTCATTATACAATCCCATTATGTAGTAATGAATTAAATAATATCTAAAGGACCACATTCTTTATTTTACAACCCAAAATCAGAAATAGGAAAGTATGTTGCAACTGAAATTAAAACTGAAAATAATGATTTGTGAATAATCTTTGAGCTGCACAGCACTAAAACCAGTGCAGCAATGCATGTAAAAAGAATTAAGGATTGTAGAGCTTTTACTGCTCTATAATGTTTCCACTCTTTCGTGCAAAATTTTAAAAATGTCTAGGGATTGAATACACCAAGTCATGACATTTCAGTTTTTCCCCCCAGTTTTTTTCTGCCAACAGGCCTTAAGATGTGCTCCAAGGCATGGGGTCATCACTCACATTCGTTTTAAAATTCAGCACACATTCTCTATTCAGGGACAGGTTAAGACTGCAGGCAGGCCAGTTTAGGACCTTCACCCTCTTCTTTCACAGCCATACCTTGTGTCCAGAATGTGGCTTTGCATTGCCTTGTTAAAATATACATGCGATTCCTGAAAAAGATGCCTGGAAGGAAAAATATCTTGCTCCAGAGTCTCTCTATATATTTATATACCTTTGCCGAGGGCACTGACACAGCCCCATACCAAGACAGTCTGGATGGTTCTTTTCATCTTTGGTCTGGGGCACACAGTATCCATTTCTTCCAAAAAGAGCAGGAATACTGATTCATCTGACCAAAGAACACATTTCCTCTTTGTGATGTTCCATCCCAGATGCCTCAGAGCCCAGAGAAGTTGATGGTGCTTCTGAACAGAGTTGACATAAAGATTTCTTCCTTCTTTCTTTCTTTCCCTTGTGGTTATATAAGCTATAAATGAATGATGGTTCTTGATGCAGTGCCTTATGAGGGGTCAGAGATCACAAGTGTTAAGCTTAAGCTTGTGCCCTTGCTCTTTATTTACCAAAATTCATTCAGATTCCTTGAATTGCTTAATGATAATATTCACTTTAGAAGTTAAATATCCAAATCTTCCTTTGAGGGATGTTGTTTTTAAATATGTCATGCATCTGTTGACAAACTGGAGATCCTCAGCAGATTATTTTCTTCCAAACTAGTCCAGGATACCGTTTTATTTATTTATTTGTTTGTTTTAATGAATTCATAATTACAATCATCAGTTGACATCACTGTCGCAATTCACATCATTATTAAATTATTTTACTTTATTACTAGCCCTAACTTACCCCAGCCCAACTATTTTTAGGCCTGCAGTACAAGAACAACTCTATATTAACAAATTAAATAAGGTTGACCTGACAAATCATGAAATATCTTGGACTCATATTGTCGGTAATGAAATACAAGTCCAAATCAATTTATAAATCACTGCTTTTTTTTTACATTTTCTGTTCTGTTCCAATCTTGAAGTCCTTTAAGGTTGTCACTTTATAGGTCATTTTTAGTATAAATGTGCGTTCATACTGAAAGTCTTATCCAAACAAATGTGTTGCAGGATATAGTGTGGTCTGATTTTGGTTATCCAGGCCGTGATGGGAGAGAGAGTACTCTGTGGGTTGGAACAAATGGTGCTAACACTCCTTGTCACCTGGACTCCTACGGTTGCAATCTTATCTTCCAAATTCAAGGCAGGTAATGGCACAGAGCTTAAATTTATATTCCATTATCACTGCACATAAGCCAAAAATGAAGACTTTCGGGCTGCTTGAATCTTGTTAGTGCTCATAAGGATTGAATGTGCACTGCCAGTAAAAATAAATTCTAACAGTCATATATGATCTTGTACAAGGGATAAAATTATAGTCAAATAAAAACACAATAGAGAGAAAAAAACGATTTCAGATGAGGAGAGATGTTTGATTCCAGATCGTTTGAATGACAAAGGTTGTCTCCTTCCCCATTACTGGGTAAAAGGGCTGAGATATAAGAGCCTCTTGAACTGTATTAAAGTGCCATATTACAGGGAACTACTGTAAGTCAGCCTTGGCTGAACACCACATCTTTCCTTTTTTTATGCATTTTCACATACTAGCAGAATGTGACAAAATCATGTGTAATGTAATCTAAATATGAGAAATGAGTTAATTCATCAGAAATTATCTACAGCAATAGACACCTCAACTGCTTTTAAGATTGTGTGTAGTCCTTGAAAAATACTTTATATAATGAGTTATGGCATAAAACTGTTTTAGTGTTTTCTAAAAATGTTTCTGAGGCCATTTACTGAAAAGTAAATGTAGTCATTCATCTCTATGAATTGGAAGCTCTTATAACTAATGTCGATATGTCAAAGTAATAACAGTACGTTATTAAGACAAATGTAATTAGGACAGTGCTGGATAAATTGAACAATTATCTTATCTGGGACAATGTGGTATACAATATCACTATTAACCTACCTTATTTTATGTTGGAAGCTAGGCAGTGAGTTATCCTGTACACAAGTGAATCAAATAAAGTATAGCTATAACAATCAGTATTTACAACATGGAAATGGTGTGATCTATAAGAGATTTTATACATTATCCTGACTGGATAAGGCTTGAATTAAACAACCGACTCACAGTTTGTCACAGTCACTTGTAGCAGGCCCTGTCATAACTACCATGCTGTAAAAAAAATTAATAATAAACTATAAAAGTCGAGAGTTTCTGTGTAGTATATACTAGACCTGTGCATGATTTTAAAAACATACCATTATACAGTGCTTATGTTCTACTGAGCCAACAACAAACACACACAGCTCACCTGTCTGTCATGGTTGAAGTATGTAAAAAATAAACAATAAAAATGTAAAGATATGATGGAGATATTCCCCTATGGGTATATCAGTGTTCTGTCTCGGGGACTCTACTGTGATATCCACTGAGCCGGAGCTAAGTAATGCTTATAGAGTATACTACACAGGAACATAAGAACATTTTTAGAGCATGACACTTGTCATGCACTCTTTCACAGTGGTCGTGTGTGCTCTATTACATCAAACTTAGGCATCAAGGTAAGCTGCCCAAGAAATTACCTATGCCGTCCAGGCCTCATCCATGTTTTTATGCCCATACCATCTAAGTTGGCTGGGGCACATTGTGTTGCCCTGTTCAGTCATTCTGCCGTGATGTTTGTACAGAGGATATCTCCTAAAGTACAGCACCTATGAATACCAAACTTGGTGTGTGAGTACATCTGACGATATCTCGCGACAGAGTGTCGCATGGCTGTTTCATGTCCTGGTGGCCTTGATCTTAACCTTTGACCTCCAGTGTAGCAAGTGCTTGTTGGATGGTAATAGCCCCTATCTTACTTCAACTTTTGGTGGGGGCATCTGTGTACCATGGGCACCTTCTAATTGTTCTAATTGCCACAAAACAGATGTGGTTTTCTTTCTGTCAAGTACAAAATACTTTTCAATACTTTTTCGCTGGTGTTCACAACCCCTCTGGCCCATGCACCAGGTGACAAAAAACAGGCTGTTTGTTTTTTTGAATGTATCACACTCAGATGGAAATCATGAAGACTACACTGTGCTCTGAAAATGTTTATCATTTTTATGTGTCTGACATGTTTCTACTAATTTTTTACCACACGCATGTTCATGCACGCACCATGTCCAGTGTGTGTGTGTCTTACTACGGCCAGTCCAATATCACACACTTATCATGTTCTCAAAGTGTCCGCCTGGTCCTTATAAATACTGAGACACACACTGTGCTTTTCATTCATTCTGTTTCCTTGTGTCCACATCAATGCTCAGTACATGCACACCACCCTTGTACTTTTTTAACATGTCCGAAGTTTGACAACTTTCTCTACATCCATGGAGACCATATCACGTCCTAATTGAAAATGCATTATTTTTGTGTTGTACAAGTTCTTACTGCACCCAATTATTTGAGGACGCAGTGGAGATGTGAGTTTGTGCTGTTTCTGTTTTTCTGTCTGCCTGCTGGGATTTTCTTGTTTGTAGTGTTCTTACATCTGGCATTATTAAGTTTCCTGCTTCTTTATCCTAGAACTCATTTTTATCCCCAAAGTTTCACCTGTGCTGCATATTCAGGCTCTGACATTTTTAATGTAGAAACACATATATATATAGGGCATGTAGACCACTAACAAGTTCTTGAACCACAAGCTGGCAAGACAAAAATATTATGCATTTTTGATTGTGCTGCCATTAGCAGTAGGAATAATCCCCTCCCCCCCATTCTAGAAAACGCTGGTACCTCTTCCCTCCTGATGATACTGAATGCATGTACCCAACACGTATACCATATGAGGAGTCCAGTGTGTTCAGCCAAGTCAACGTCATACATCCAGACATGAGCAAATTTCCTGCATTCAGAAGAGCCAGAACCCACCTTGTCACTTTGGAGCCGGGTCAGGTAAAGAGTGTCATTAAAATGGGAATTTCAAAAATATTGTCATAATGGATGTAAAACTGTATTTGTGGTTACCTTAAACAGTTAGAGCTATATTTGAATTCCATGATCTGTCATGAGGCCATATTTCAGAACAGTTTGTTAAAATGGGAAGGTTTCAGTAAATGTACAGTGTTGTGTGTAATATATATGAGGGTCTAAGGGTTTAGTAAAAAAGAAAATTATGTAAACAAGGTTGTCACAAATATACTCACTGCCAATGAAAACGCAACACAGTTTTATTTGTAATATTTTTGGGACCATCCTATCTGAGCTTGAGTACTGATATTACAGTGACCCTAAACATCTTAATGATCCATTTCCAGTAGCAGTGCTCACTGGCACACTTCACTGAGCTTGAGCTGTGGATCTAGACTCTTGTGCAGCTCCAAGTTTACTTGGGGGTCTCAGTAATCAGAAATGGGTGCATTTAACGAGTGGTCATTTTGCCTACATGAAGTTCAGCAAAAATGCAATAGCATTCAGCAGTGGAATCTTAACCATGCCTCAACTGTCACATGATGATCAATGATCGAGTATCTGCAGCAGCAGGCATTTAATGTCCTTCCCTGGTGTATTTGCCTGATTTGTCACCCATCAAACACTTGTGGGATCAGCTTGGATGCTGAGTGTCAAGTGCGTACCAGCACCACAGAACAGGCAGGAACTGATCGTGGCATTGCATGAGGAGTGGAGAAACATCCCACAAGACAACTTACAGAGGTTCGTCAGATCCGTGCGCAGACGAATTCCTGCCTGCATTAACACTAAACTTTTTTTGGGGATGGAAAATTTGTTGTGATTTTGGAAAGAAGGGGCGCCTTAGTTTTGTTTAAATTTGCAATGTTTTGACACAAAGATTTTCGGTCATTATTCAATAATACTGTTCAAATGATGCATGAAATTGATTTTAATAATTTAATTGACTATTTCGAGACAAGATATTTAACATATATAATTTATTCTCAACAATTAGTGTTGTGTTTTCATTGGCAGTGAGTATAATATAAAGTTATTTTGTAGTATGAGCACTTTTATGTTTAATACTCAAAATGATTGAGTACTAGGGCTGTAAGCCCAAAGTGTAGTGTCAAAAATGTGTCACATTTTGCATTTTATTTTTATTTTCCATCTAACATAAGTATGGTATGCAGGAGCAAAATCATTTATATAACATCCATATTTCTTCACAAGGCGTGTGTGTGTGTGTGTGTGCGCACCCCATCCCGCAGGTCCCCCTTTTGGATTTCTGTAGTGTTTATGAAACCTCTTTGCTCACACACATTGAGACAGAAGCTGCTGGCAGGGCAATTAGTGGCAGTCCAGCATTTCTAGTGTATTCTCTGGGAGCGCTCGCCCTGTCAGCAGCATACTAACGAAGACCAGAGATGTATGTTTCCATTCTTGCACATAGAGTTTAACCCTTTTCCACCGTCCAGAAGTGCAAATGCACAGCACAGCCTTATAAATGTAGGATGACTGGGATATGTTTGTGGTTCTCCATGTATTTGTTTAAAAGTTTGTTCTAAAGATGAAAATCCAACATAATCCTCCTGATAGTTACCAATAAATAGACATTTACATTATAACACAAGCAAAAGGAAATTCCTGCACAGATACCAGAGATTCCTTCCTGCCAGCAGCTTATTGAAGATAGGGCCAAAATGTATGCAGCGTCCACACATGTGCATCTGTTTCTTAAAATGGGGTTTAGCAGACTAGACAGTTTATAGTTATCAGAATGGAACATTTCCATCTGATTACAGCAGCAGTTCATAAATAATGCAGGGGGCACACAAGAAAGCCATTACAGACTGGATAAATTTTATTTCTGACTTGCAGTTACTGTAATACTGACAGTAACAATTAAGTAACTGTTGAGAAAACAGGCGCAGTGTTTACAGAAATTGAAGTGCTTGCAGGAATATAGACTGTAATATGATTTAAAATTGACCAGGCCCTGTATACCTATACTTACCATGAATATAAATATCATGTAGTGCTGTAGTCACAGTATAACAGACTGCAGCTGCCCACTAGTGGTGAGAAAAGTGTTGACATGCACTGCCTTTTGGTATTCTGTGCCTGTTCAAGTACACAATCCAGAACCCTGGGTGCTGATTGAGGGCACGAATCTGTAACGTTGAATTACTGTGCTTTGCCAAATCCGTGCCTTCAGCAGACACAACACACACTCATTTAAGCTTCAACCATGTGTTCTATTTCTGCTACATTTGCAACAAGTCTTAAACAAAGGTACGTTTATTGAATATTTACTTAGATTTTTTTTTATTATCATTTATTTGCCTATTTGTGGACTTTAACTATTTAAAATATTGATACTATCTTGCTACCTTCAGCTCCACAATTATTGGCAACCTCAATAAAGATTTGTTACAAAACCAAAAAGGAGACAAATCCAATTTTATTTAAAGATTAGATTCGTTCCTGTAAGTCTAAGAATAAAACATGTCAAATGAGTGCTCTCCAACAATTCTTGCTGAGATTGAGAGAACAGGGCAAGAAATCTGAGAACATTTCTCTTCAAATCCTCTCCTTGGCTCATCCATGTTTGGCAAAAAATGCAAATCTCCTGTCGTAAATCAGTCGCATTCTGTTCACTTTTTGTTCTCAAACCATTTGATTTTTATTCATGCATTAGTCACGAGACAAATTTGAGAATGAAAAGCAACAGGCACAAACCGCCATTTGCATAAGTTGCTTTTCTATCGCAACTCCAGTGTGGTCACCCACTAAGCGCATAGTTGTCTAGAATGTCTTACAATTTGCCCAGATCTGTTTCTGCATGGCAGTGGTCCTGTGCACAAAGGGAGGTGTGGAAGAAGTGTAATCAGTCCACCAAGGCCTAACACTGAACACCTTTTGGATGAATTGGGACTCCATTAAAAAAACTAAAGCCATGAAAAAAGTAAAATAATAGAGGTTATCATAACATCAAAGGGGGAAACTAAATCTGGAATGCAGTGTTCAACAAACACATATGGTAGTCATGGTCAGGTGCACACAATGTTTTTTCATATAGTGTAGATTTGCTGACCTCAAAATGTTGCCATCTGTGTTCCTTAGAGAATTAGCCAAGGATTTCTGCAGTATGTTCATAAAATAATATTTTTGGCAATTCTTGGGGTCATTTGGCAGTATTGTGTCTTCCTTTCGTTTCCATTAGGTTCTTTTTGTCCCAAGACACTGGTGGCACTATGTGGAATCAGTAGACCCAGTAACAGTTAGTGTCAACTCTTGGATTGAGATGGTAAGGTGTTATATACCAGCTCTTGTAACATGATTCCATTTTATTTTAAGGGTTGTAGTACACAAATGTTGTTTTTAGCTTTAGCATCATAGTAGTAAGTGCCAGGGCTCTGTCTACATCTTGTTAATAAATGTGGATTTGAATTAGTTTTAAAGCTTTCCTATACTGCACTAATATGAAAAGCAATACACTGTCTACTGCTATACCCGTAGGTGTTTTCTGCAAGAATTAGGGAATCAGTTGTGTCTGAGGTTTAGGATAGTAAGCAATATTCACAATCACTGCCAGGATTCCCTCTTAGTGACACACTCATGTTTCAATACAGGAGGTGGATGATGAAGCTAGAATAGGAGAAGCTTTGACCAAAACCATCATCTGTGCACTAAAAACTAAGCCAAGTGTGGATAACAAAGACAACTGGCTCAATCCTACTGAGGTATGCCTCTCCCCAGACAACAATGACACAAACACACTCACTCACACACATACAGCATGTGAACATTTAAATTAAATCAGTTCCTTTACATTTTTATGAATTAAAGTGATTAACGCAGATGAAAAGAAACAATTTGTGTAACATTCATTACCATGCAGAGAGAACTCCAGTCTTGATAGATGTTTGTTTTCATTGGTGCTGGCCCTGTCATCAGTCTGTGCACATGGCTGAAAGAGAGGAATCTGCCTATTTGCTTAGCCCAAGGTTTAGATAAAATTTGCAGATTCCTCAGTCACCACTGTGTTTAGACTGATAAGACCAGTGACAACATCATCACACTGTACCCTAACTTGCACAGGCTGTTATTTGTGCCCTCTTTTTAAGATGTTAAAAGGTGGACAGAGAGCATTTTTAGTTGTGGTAAAGTTTGTTATTGGACGATCTGACTGTCATTCACCTCAACCCTGCTGTGTGTGGTGTTGTGTTAAAGGATGGGATCTCTACACATGATGAAAATCTGCAGTACTTAAATCTAGCTGTGAAGGCTTACATGAATAAAAGATTACATTGTCAAGACTGGCTAAGATGTACAGAACAACCCAGTTCCACTGCTTTGAAGCGAGACTTCAGTGGTCACTTGAAGCCCCCTGTCACGGAGTCTCCGATTTCTTTTTCAGTGCCCTTCGGAGCACACCTCATTCCTGTCGATCTTCATACAGATATGTCTCAGAAACGTACAGTGACAAACCCCAAAAAGACTTTCATTTCAAAAGACGATACACACTCAACACAAAAAGGAATAATGCCCCTGCATACAGATACACAGGAGAAGGAAGGGGCACACAGTGCATCAGGAGGGGAAGAAAAAGATGGAAATGGCGATGCAGTGTGTGGCCGAATATCTACCAATGATGTGCTGGACTGCTTGTTACATCCTGATGTCATTACTCTTGTTACAAGGCTAATGATAGACAAGACAGAGAGAGCTCAACTAAACAAGTAACAGTGCAGTTATTACACTGTAATAAATTAACACAAAGTTAACAGATGCTGAAAATGTGATTAATAAAGATTAAACTATAAGTAATTATTGATATTAATGATATTTTTATATTTTTATTTATTGATATGAGTATGATTCTGCATAGATTTATGCAAATGTAAATTGTACTAGAAGATGACAAGACAATATCTCATATCACAGAGATAAAGCTATACCATACTGGACAGTCCTCTGTACCATGGAAGACAATACATAAACTATAACACATCACACAGGACCAGAAACAAGGCCTTAAATCCAATTTTATTTACACAATTTATATAAAAATAGAGTGGCTAACCACTGATATGTTCATATTAGTGTCTACAAATTAACACTGATCATTATAAACTCATCTGTTGTGTCAGATATACTACGCCTGGTTGCCAGTTAATTAGCTGCATCTAACAATGCTTCATTTTTAGCAAAAGGTTGTAAATCACAAGTCTTTCAATGGGAGGAGCGCGGGAACACACACACACACACACACACACTTCACTTAATCCACAAATAAAACTAGGCAGACAGTAGCCTGAACTCAAGCTCAAATACTGGCCCCTGGAGCTGTGAGGGCAACCTCGTTATTTGTACATTGTTATTTACTGAACCGGCAGCTCTGTGATTGTCTGAAGTCAGTTTGTACAGCATTAAATTCACAATACACAAAAAATACATCTCTCGCAAGGTTAGATTTATACAATCTAGAGTTTTAAATTGCACGTGTTATGTTTTAAAATTGCATAAACATGAAGATAAATACAGCCATAAAAATTACTATTTAGATATTTCTTATGTTTAATATATCTATATGAACCATGAGTAGGAAGGATCAAACAAGAATTAAATAAATGTCCCAGAAAGATCCTGACAAAAAATGTAAACAAGCTGATATGATTACTTTTGATGTGATTTAGAATAAATTACACATAAGCAGCAGCAAGCAGTTTTGCTACATCTTTGTACTCTTCACATCATTCATCTCTGTATTCTCAAATTTTTTCGCCTTTTCCCCAGCCATTTTGTCCTCTTCCTTGGTGGGCTGGTCCATCTGATCAGGGTCCACATAGGTGTAGAAACAGGCCATGATTGAGAAGATGATGCTGACTGCAACCAACAGTGCAGCAAAGAGCAAAAACTCTGTCCACTGTAGAAGACACCAGGCAATCTTTCAGAACTATGAATTCTTTACATAAGAATTACATACACTATATGAAATATATGTTCTTTATCTGTGCTGGCGTGGGAAAATGTTTCATGTGAAATTGTGATATTTTCTGCTATATAGTTCAGACGAAATGTTTATCATTTCTCTTTTGCGTGAATTTCTGTCACAACTCTAATACACCCAGAAGTGAATAGGAACTAAATTAAAAAAGTTCTCTATTGTTGTAGTTCAACAGATTTATGGGTCTTTAAGTGGAAAAGTATGTTACAGGACGAATAAATTTGTTCAGCTAATTTCTTTGCCTTTTGCCACATCAACAAATTTTCCCAGAGTGTCACAGTATTGTTTTCAGTAGGGAAGAATTTTGGGGGCAGCCGTGGCTTAACGCTTAGAGAAGCGGGTTTGGGACCTAAAGGTTGCCGGTTCAATTCTCAAACCAGCAGTAAGAATGTGTGGCAGTGAGGGAGTGAGCTACACCTTCCCTTCCTTCATCTTCATGGCTGAAGTGCCCTTTACCAAGGCACCTAATCCCCAACTGCTCTCCGGGCTCTCCAGTGTGTGGCCGCCCACTTCTCCGAGTGTGTGTGCTCACTGTTTATGTGAGTTTGCTCACTTTGGATGGGTTAAATGCAGATACATTTATTTCCCTTGTGGGATTAATACAGTATATATAAAAAAAATCCATGGCCTTGCTGTAGTGTCAGGTGTACATTGTGTGTGTCCTTTTTTTAACGTTTTGTACTTATCTAATTCCAGACCAGGTATCATAAAAAAGAAAGCACCAGCTCCAGAGCTTACCTGCTCCAGCCCAGCTCCCTCAGCTACAATCAGCACAATGACATTCCCAAAAGCTACAGTAAGTAGCCATCCTGCCTGTAGTACAGACTTCATGCTGGCTGGGGCCTGAGGGTACAAGGTTTGGCATGAGGAACTGAAACTAAAAGAACATATCCAAACTAAAACAGTGGTTCACTGACTTACCTGTGAATATGAGAATTCTAGACCAGTGATTGAGAACATGACCTCGCCTGCAGTGATGAGCACATACTGTGGAATCTGCCAGGCGATGTGCACGTTGTTTGCCTCTATATCCTCCATCCTTTTAACTGTTACACTTCCTGCATCCTGTGCAAACAACAAGCAGAAATTGACCTTTATAGCATAATTACCAATTCCTGTATCAATATCTTATACAGCTCACAAGAGAAAAGTTCACTTTTAACATCATCATTTAAATCCTAAACTGAATACTATTTTCTGTGACTCTTTGTCAGCTGACTCTGATTTCTATTTTATACCTTGCTAAAACATTTGCCAAAAATCCAGTCTACAGAATTATCCATGTAATTGTGAAGCTCATATAACCGTGGCTCATCCAGTAAAACATTAACCAAATTAGGATCAACATCTTTTACCTCGAGAAGAATGAAGGTGTAGGTGGCACCAAAGTCAAGAAGCCCCAGATCAATATAACGTACGTTTGTACCTGATTCACAACTAACATGCGTGTATCTGCAGAGATTTAAAACAAAACAAAAACAGAAAAAACAACAACAAAACACAAGGTAAAAAACATGACCTTTATCAACCAAGATCTTGATAAGGTATAAAATCTCTAATCAATATGATATAGAAGTCCATAAAAATGATATATTTATCTTGAGGAAAGATAATAATCACCAGATGTTACATGATTATAAAAGCTTTGGTATAGATAGTATAGTTATGGGTGGATATAAAGTACTCACTTTCCTCTTTCAACTTTTAAGGTTTCCGAGATACCGTAATTGCTTGGCACCGAGAACATCTCACTACCTACAGATATGTTCATATTCTCAGAAAGGGTATTGATGAATCTGGAAAAAAACAAATGCCATTTATAGTTTATTGTACAAAACCAGTCAAGTTATATGATGCAATGTTTGATAATTCTACTGAAGATTAACCATGCAGTTCAAATTTGATTCCAGAAACACCCTTCCATGGTCAGCATGATCCATAATCAATATTTATGATTCTCTAAAGTGTTTCTGTACCTGAGGAAGGCTTCTCCATTCTCAGATTTGATGATGTTGTCCTTCTCCTACATATCAATGACAGAAAGCATACAACATGTCACTGGAGTACAAGAACCTGATATAATCTACTACGTACCAAAATACCAATTGTGTTTGTATTTGCCAAAAATATTTCTTCGAGAAATTCAGGAGACTTTTAAACTCACCTGTTTACACTTAATAGCAGTGGCTTCCTTGTACAAGATGAGGCTGTAGACATTGTTTTCAGTGACATTAAGTTCACAAGGGTAATTATGTTCATTCTGAGCAATATTAACTTCAAAGAGTTTGTTCACATCCTCAAGTGGAAGTCTAGTGTATCCAGTAGGATCCTGACAATATAACAATGATGTAATTATTCCCTTTAAAGTTGGTACAAAAATGCATATTAAAATCAACATTAAGTAGGATAATGCTAGAGGATCTCACCATATATTGTTCGACTTTGTCGGCGAACATGCCGTGTCCCCTAATGTCTACAGATACAGCATTTCCATTAACAAGGTTAACGACTTGTAGCAGACATTCTTTGGCTGGTGGAGGATTCACAACCGTTTTCTTGCCAGAAAATACAACACAGAGCACAGCACCTTCAGTACGGATCATTTCTATGATCTGCATTCTACGTTTGTAACATTGTCGTATGAATAAAATCTATCTGAAGACATACAATGACATTGACTTCCACTACTGTTGCAGCACAGAAAGCAAGTGCAGCAAGAATCATTCCCGCAGCCATCTTCCTTAGAGGCCTGAGAACAGGAGAGAGATATGAAAGTTACACAAGCAATGCAGTGTCGCTAATTTGTACCTGTACGCCAACAAAACTACTTATGAAAGAGAGCAGATAAATGTTTAATGATACAAATGTCTCATAATCATTATAAATTATTTAAAATTTTCTCATTCCACAGGAGATAACCCTTAAGGTACCAAAAAAAAAAACCCTGCAAAAGTTTCAACAAGTTCTGAAACTGAGGCTCTGCATTAAACAGATGTGTTGGAGTTGAAACAGAGGAACTACATAATGAACCAGCACTGCACAATACAGTGTGTTGTGCTTTGTAATAAGCCCAGAATGAATGCTGCCCCTTGTATAATCACTCACACTGCACATGCTGTTTTGCACTTTGCTAGACAATAAAAAAGAAACCTGTTTTTGTACTTTCGAATGCTGTTAACTTTTTATTGGGATCTTACATTTCACACGGATATGTAGTTTTGGATGTACTTACGTAAGTTTGATACGACAAAGGCCGATGAGCGGGTACACACCCATATCAAAGATAGGGGTGAACACCAGAATTAGCAAAGCATTCAGCATCTTAACAACAAGGAGGGGAAAACCAATACATGATGTATCTCACAAAGTATAATAACCATAATGATCAAAAATCATAAAAAGATATGGCTGATAAAACACAAAACAGATAACAGTAAAAGCTTCTTAGCGATATCATTACATCATTAAGCTTTAACAGAGCTCGAGACCAAGCGAAGGCTTGTGCATATGAGTACCTGCATTTGATCAGGCTTTATTACAAAACCTCCACCCTGTAAAACATAAAAGTATAGCTTAATGGATAAAAGTACAACTCATTCAACAATTTAAAATTAAACAATAACTAAGCTCTGCCTGTGGTTTAGTTGCTTGAGCACCATTTCCACACAGTGCCAAGTAAGCCTCTACAAATTATATACTGGAATAATATATAAATTATAAACTGGAATACAAATTTTGATTAATTTATCATTTTTTAAAAATTCTTATTATTATTCATGCAAGTTACAATTAACCATATCTGCAACTCACTCATCCTACACACAGAATATATAATCATTTATTCCAAAACTCCTGTATTTTCCACCACAGTTTTTAGACCCACTTGTATATCCTACAGCTTCTACACATTGTAGTGTTTTCTTTTCTGTAAAACTTTGAATAACCACTGTTAAGGACTTCCTGATTTAAGCGAAGAGACAAAAGGGGAAATTAAAAAAAAATAAAAAGGTATACAGATCATAAGATTTCCAGCACAGTAACTGGGAAACAAAGATTCGATGATTGCATCGCGGTGTAAATTCATCAGTGTCATCAATTATCATGAGGATCTGCACTGGGAAGACCCAGCAAACAATTCAGCATTTTTATACTAATCTTTAGATAATTATTAAATACCTCTATAGGTTGTTTAGCTATTATGTATTTTGTGCTGTTTGACGGATAACTTTATGAAAGATAATTTATCTCTCAGTTCAGCAAAATACATCTAGTGTTGAGTAAAACTGTTATTACCATAATTAATATATTGAGCCTTATTGGATATCTAAATGCTGGGTTTTTTAATTGTTTGTTTTTTTGGAAATGTATCTTAAGTATCTTAAGTAGATTAAAATGGTGCATTTTTTTCAGTGAAACTGAGGGTGGGTTATGCAGTCATTTTAAGCTTTATTACCCATTACTCAGTTCCCTGTAATCATGTGATTGCGCAAGTAACAAACACTTGTCACCACAGTCACAGTATGAAACAGGACATAACACAATGACACTACTATCTGTATGAGTTTAAATAACATCCTTATAAAATGACAGAATACTTACAAAATCCATGTTCATTCGAGTGGCTTGCAGAGTCCAGCGAGATCCCTGATACAAAACAAAAAGGAAAAAAAAAAAAGCTTCGTTTCATTTTTGCTCTGATTCTTCATTTTATTGTTCGATATATTCTTCAAGTTATATCTCTTAATTATCTTTAACCGCATTAACAAGTGAACTTACCCGAGTTTGCAACCACAAGAGTCAAAATAGTACAACATTAGTTTGATGGTCTTTTACCTGCTGATCAAAGAGAGCCCAGAACATGGGCAATGGGATGTAGAGAACCAGAACCCGCAACACCATTTTGACTTCCTGAATAAGACTTTTCTGATGGCACATGCGATATATAATAATCAGAACAGTGGATATTTAGAGAATGCAATCAAGTCCAAGTTTAATGAATATTCATACCGAATACTTTTCCTCTGCCCAATCTAGCCAGTGATTCCGTTTTGGGCATTTTTTGCTGCTTCTCCATCGATTGCTGATGGCAAACTGATCAATAGAATAGTGATTACCTGGACTTGCACAGAAATTTCAAAATTTGATTATCAATTTGCCAAATTATCTTGTGGAAGAAATTTCTTACCCCAATGCACTTGCACACATTCAACAATACATTTCCCTCAGGTGGAGTCTTTTTGTACAGTCCACTGCCAGCAATGAAAACCACTAAAAACAACAGATACTATCAGATAAGTGGCAGCCAACAGTTACTATAAATATATAGTGAAAAAAAAAAGCTAAATTCATTTTAAAAAATTGAAGCAATCAATCACAGGAAATATTTGACATTGACTTGATGTAGATAATTTAGGTTACAGGTTGAACCGAATAAATGACTTAAAATATTTTGTGTCCTCTAACCCTAATAAAGGACAAAGTGGAAAGGAAAAATTAATATTTTTAGTGAGTTAATATATTTTTTTTTATTGACCCAATATGTTCAGTGGCAATTTGATTCTGTAGAACTTTAACTCTTTAAACTTTAACTCTTCTAACTTTAACTCTTTAGTACTCAAGCTGTAAATTACATTTTCCAATAATAAAATCACCAGCACTTACATTAGAAAAGTTTACAAAATGTTTTTAGAGTAGCTGGAAAGAAGAAAAGGTCTGGCAAACCACTGAACCATAGAAAATACTCCATAATACACTAGGCTTGAAATTCTAATATTTTTCCAAATTTTGATTATCTATACTTATTTAAAAGGTACTCATAGCACTGACTACAGTTAAAGTTTAATCATCTGAAGGGTTTGGAATTCATGTTTAACCGACTGTCAAATCAAGGTTTAATAATTCAAATATGATACATTCAATATATACACACTATAACACATGTTTATCCACATGAGTGCTTCTGGTCTCAGGGACTACACGCAATATCACATGATATTTTTATTTACCTGATTTTACCCCCAAATTTAGTCGTAGCCAATTCCTACCTATGAGGTATGTTTCCTTATCACACAATCACCACCAACTATGGAAAGCGAACTGCTGCGCATGCATATTCAGGGGTGGTATATTACATCAGTGGAAAGCACTACACACCTCACAAACGCCCAAGAATGGCTTGTGACTGCTTAAATGACAGAAAAGTGAGTGTATGGCATCCCTCCCTCTTATATAGCTTAGCTAATTAGCTTTCATGTGCTCCTGACCACAGATGGCTGTGTATCAACCTGGGCTCAAACTCGAAGTTATTATTTTTATTACCCTGCAGCCACCAGGCTCTCGGGGTATTAGCATATGTCTGCATGCACATTTAAATTTTGTCCAAGCTATTTCTCAAGAACTGCTGGGTGAATCCTTCTGAAATTCTGCCTGTAGATTTCAGATGTAGGCTGATGTGATCAGACGTAGGTTTGTATGTAGGTTGTCGGTTCCTTTGTTTGACCTTTGACCTTGTCACAGTGATTTTAACCTTATACATTTTGTCCAGGCAATTTCTTAAGAACTGCTGAGGGGGTTTCAAACCAGAAGATGTGGCTAAACTTACCCAGAGCGACAATCATTAAAGCTGCAGGGACTCCAAAGGCTAGAGCATAGCAATCACCTCCAAAACACTGAACGTCACCTGAGTGGTAAAAAATTAAACCCGCACTTGCAACATAACCACAGGTAGTTAAGGATGTAACTGCACATTATGAATGGAGACTATTATTATGATTTGTAAGGCTTTAACACAGCAGAAATCTGTAGTATTATAGGACAGACCTCTGAGAATTGGTGTGATAAGGGTGGAAAGCACACTCCCAGCATTGATTGACATATAAAAGATTGAGAAGAACTTTCTTCGCTCCTCTGTCTGACAAACGCAAAGGAAATGCATTAATTAAAGTCATGTGATTTAGAAAGGAAGAACTAAACTGTTGTGCTCTGTGCTAACAAATTCAACAATAATTTAATTTTTCTAACTGTAGCGTGAATGTGATTCATTCATGGCTATCTCACATGCTCTTCCTCAAACTGGTCTCCACCAAAGGCTGCCACACAAGGTTTAATTCCTCCAGTGCCAAAAGCAATGAGGATGAGGCCAAATACGGACAGGCCGCTGTGATAAAACAAAAGTACAAAAAAAAATGCAATTGCACCACTTACATGTAGCACCAAAGACACTATAAATTTAGCTTTATAAAGATGTCACTATGAATACACACAAACAAAACACTTACACGTGTACAGAGCTGTCTCCAACATCTGGAATCGCACCTACAGACTTTACTACATGACCAAGGACATAAATGATTGACAGATAGATGATGGTTCTGTGAACACAGCACAAAGACCTCTGAATTTAAGTGCTTATCAGGCTTAATCCAGCTTTCTCTGGGAGTTAACTGACTTTCACCATAAACTGCCATTAGAACTTACTTGAACTTCCCCAGCCATGAGTCTGCAATGATGGCCCCTATTACGGGTGTAAAGTAGCACAGGCCAGAGAATGCATGGTATATAGCAGTGGAGAAGTTCTTGTCCCAGTGGAGGTAGTGGATGAAGTACAGTGTGAGCACCGCTTTATGAAGAAAAGAAATTCATGCTACGTTTGCATGTTCTTACAGAAATATTTTATGTGATGTACACAACATAAACACAAAATAATGTGGCTGTGTATAAAACACCTGGACGTTGTTTTTGTGTAAAACACTGGACATTTCATGTGCTTTTTATTACCTTTCATGCCATAGTAGGAGAATCTCTCACAGAACTCATTGACTACGATGAAAGAAATGCTAAGTGGGTAGTTGGTTCCACATATTTTCTGTAAGACCAAAAATGGAAAGAACATCAGGACACTTCTCATTAGATGCACTTCATATCAGACACAGTGATCAGCTGTGAAGTGAAGCTTTTATAGCAACTATTGAAACTGACAATGTGCCCCAATCAACTGGGACAACATCCAGACTTCATATAACTACTCTGAGATGTTAGGTGTTACTCGTGGCTGTGATCGGAATCAAACATTCATGACATGTTGCAGTAAGAGCGATAATAACGTAACATCTTACTGGTGACTTCTTTCTCTTGTCAGCTTGTTTGTCCTCCATGTTATTATCTAAGGAATATAGAAAGGGAGAACCAGACAGATGGAAAGAAGAGACAAGAAAGAAAGAATGAAAAGAAAGAAACACAGAAGAAAGAAAGAAAGAAAGAAAGGGAGCGAAAGAAAGAAAGAAAGGCAAAAAAGAAAAGGAAACGAAAGACAGAAGAAAATTAAAGTAAGAAAGACAAGAAAGAAAGAAAGAAAGAAAAAAAAGAAAGAAAAGTTAAGATAAAGAGTGAGAAGAAAGAAAGGTTAAGAAAGACAGAAGAAAGTTAAGAAAGAAAGAAAGAAAGAAAGAAAGAAAGGAAAGAAAGAAGACAGAAGAAAAACAGAGGAGAAAGAAAAGACAAGAAAGAAAGAAAGAAAGACGGAAAGAAAGAAAAGTTAAGAAATAAAGACAGAGAAAAAAAGTTAAGAAAGAAAGAAAAACAGAAAGGCAGAGAAGAAAAAAGAAAGAAAAAGGCAAGAAAGAAAAGGAAGAAAAGAGAAAATAAATAAAGAAGAGGAGGGAAGAAAAGGAGAGACAGAGAAGACAGACGAAAAACAGGAGAAATAAAAGACAAGAAAGAAAGAAAGACAGACAAAAAGAAAGCGAGGGGAAACAATATTAAGTTGAAATATTTCCATAACATATCAATTCAGTAGTGAAATATCAGCATTAACCCCTTATTTACTCTGATAGGTTACATGTGACCCATCAGCACAGAATGATCCTTAATGCACCGAACTGACTTTGTGAGTAAATAGAATTTTTTTTTCTTTCTTGTGAGTAAACTCATTAAACTTCAGACACACAGGTTTGTAACATATCATTGCTAAACTTTATCAGAGTTAAAGGATTTTGGAGATTTTATCGCTCTCTATTTATTTATCTATGGGAATAAACTCAGAAAGTCAGTTAAGCCTCATCTTGTGTTAAAAGGTCACCTATAAAACACTGACCTGTGCAAAAATTCTGATTTATATATAAAACACTCTATTCTTCTGAAATCAATAGTAACAGTGTTTTGAATTTCGCTGTAGGAAACAGTGTTATATGTTACAGCAGGAATATTTAAAGATGTTTTTGTTCAAGTAACTGAATCTCAATGTAAAGCCTGATGCCAGCACCTGGAGAAGCTCTTTCCCCTGCAGTGTTAAACACTTTATCTTCACACTCAACTTCACACAACCGCCTGGAAAACACACACACACACACAGTTTCATCAGGTTTCTTTACATCCTGACAACAGTAGTGATGTCCTTTCTGTGTGTTAGTGCTACTGAAATAAAACCAAATTACCGTTTTGTGCCGTCTGTCCGATTCTTCAGCCCGTATGTGTGTGTGCGTGCGTGTGTGTGTGTGCGCGTGTGTGTGTGTGTGTGTGTGTGTGTGTTTGACTCTCCGGGCTTCTCACCACGAGTCACAAGTCCTTCCTCCCTGAGCTGTGTACAAACCCTGGTGTCTCCCTGCTCTTATAAGGATCTTAATGTGTGTTGGATAATGTTTCACTCTTTCGCTGTAACCTGTCATTTATTATTCCAGCTTTAAACACCGAGTCATAAAAGATTTTACACACTTTAAGCCATCAGGAGAAGCTGGAAATGGCTGAACTCCGACTGCATCGGAAACGCCCGTTACTTACTCCTCCTTCAACTCTCTCTCTCTCACACACCCACTCCCCCTCCAGCTCTCTCTCTCTCTCTCTCTCTCTCTCTCTCACACACACACCCACACACACACACACACCCACTCCCCCTCCAGCTCTCTTTCTCTCTCTCTCTCTCTCTCTCTCTCTCTCACACACACACACACACACACACACACACACACACCAGCTCTCACTCTCTCTCTCACACCCTCCAGCTCTCTCTCTCTCTCTCTCTCTCTCACACACACACACACACTCCCCCTCCAGCTCTCTTTCTCTCTCTCTTTCTCTCTCTCTCACAC
>JAOUQZ010000047.1:9324077-9339400 GCA_028564935.1 Neosilurus hyrtlii
TGTGTGTGTGTGTGTGTGTGTGTGTGTGTGTGTGTGTGTGTGTGTATATATATATATATATATATATATATATATGTCAAAAAAGTGAAACAGTTCATAAGTACCGAAGTGTCTCTCTAACAACAGCCTTCAGCCAAGGCATCTTGCTAATGTCTTCAGTGGAAGTCATCTTGTCACCTGGGCAAACGCTGATTACTTCATTGTAGAGCCTCTGCTGGGCCTCTGGATCTTGAGCCAAATGATACAAAGCCCAGGAAATAGTGTTGGATGTCTGTAGAGTATAGAAATATTGCCATCCAAAAATGAAGGTGCTCTGATAGCTCGCTCTAAATTTATTTAAAATTCTTATAGCATGTCAAAGCTATTAAAAAAAAAACGCGTACAGTGTCGACTCCAGCAAGCAACAGTTCAGTGATGCTTCCCAGCACCTCGGTGGAGGTCATCTGTTCACTGATCAGCAGGTGAGTGAGATATTCACCATCAACTGGTAGTCCCTGCTTCACCTTTTCCTGAATTTCTGCCATCTTCTTCTGAACAAGATCATCCGCTAAAAAACACAAAATAATTGCTTGGCAAAGTCACTGTAAAAACTATTTTGTAAAATATATATATATATATATTCCTGAGCTCGGCTTTTCTGTTTGGAGTTTGCTTGATCACCTAATGATTGCATGGGTTCCCTCCAGGTACTCCAGTTCCCTCCCAATGTTCAAAGACATACACATTAACTGAACCTAGACCTGAAGGTGAATGATTGCGTGTGTTGCCGTGGTGGTCTGGCAAACTGTTCACCTTTGCCCAGTGTCGGCCGAGATAGGCACAATTGAGTGGTTTGGCAATTGAGTGAGTAAATGAATATATATATATTCACAGCAAAGTGGGTATTAAGTTGGAAATTATTAATTTTGAGCTATTGGTACCATTTTGTAGCCGATCTCCTAAGCTTTAAAATAATACCAAATTTTCTAACATAACTGTCAGGAATTTTTAATGTTTTAAGCATGCAAATTTGGAAAAAACTGTGTTTAAAGTTCAACAAAGCATTTAATAATTTCCGACTTAATACCCACTTTTCTGTGATGGGTCACATATCAGCGTTTTGCTGCCACACCAGGAAGAAAACAGACCATGTGTTTTACACATTTTACCAAGATTTTTTCATATCATTAGATTTAAAAGGTGTTAATATATTATAACTAGTCTCCCTGCAATCCTAGTAAGATTCAGTGGTTCTGCAAATGAGTGAGTGTGTACATGTGTCTATATTTAAAGTAATAAGGGGTAACAATTAGTACAAAAGCTAGTTCAGGTCAGCTAGCTTAGCTGTTGTAACTGGCTAGTACAGTTTCTGTACTAAATTTTTTTTTTTTTATTAATAAATACATATTAAGACACCAATTACACAGATACAGTTAAGGTAAATGTTTATGTCATTTCATTTTTACACAATGCTTCCTCATTCAAACACCAGTTTCTCAAGAAGAAGCATTTCATGTTATAAAAAGACATTTTTATTTCATGTTATAACAAGATAAATTATATATAAATTATAATATGATTACTTTTAAGTTATAACAATTTTTAAACCTTGTAATAACATGAGAATATCTTGTTATGTAACAACAAACTTTTATGTTATATTGTGATATGGGTCTGTTTTCTTGGTGAGGCAGCAACACGCTGCAGTTATATATAGGGTATCCCAAAAAAAAACATCCAGCATTTCAAAAGAGGTTGAATAAATGAATGAATGAATCGAATATGTAAAAATGGTAATCAGGAAACAGTACTCATAGATATAACAAACAATGACAAAATAAATCACTTAGATAATCAGATAAAGTGACTAAAGAAAAAAAACCCCACAATAATAATAATAATAATAATAATAACAAGAGAAAGAATAAGAAAAGTAATGATAGTAATACTACTAATAATAATAATAAACACCCTACCATGTTTGACTCATAACCATGGCTACGAACACATCAAAGGTAACACCACTGTTCAAAAACTTCATTTTGGGAAAAACAGTGGATGCTTCTGATATTTCATATTTTGAGCCACATGAAATGCAATCACAAAGAGATTCTCATATGCTTCTTATAAAACGATGTGCTCACCTTGGTCTGTGACTTACCCACTTTGAAAAGGTGGTCCCATACAGCTACAAAGTGCTTCCAAAAAGGCATGTAGGGCCACAAAGACTTTGGGAAAAGAACGATGATGGGGGAAAGGCGGAACATTTCTCCTACAGAAAAGATGAACTTCTGTGTTTCCTCAGGGATCTCCTCATTCAGGCAACCCAGTCGGGTCTCAAATACCACAGAGCATATGCCTATGCAAACATAATTATTATAGTACAGACAGAAACATGTTACAGTTACATAATTCTATTTTATTCTAATTTATAATTCTTTTCAAAGGTTTAAATGATCTATAACTCAATAGTGCTTCAGTAATAGTAACATTAATGAATGTCACATTGTTTATCATATTAATCAATGCATTCATTCATTCATTCAATAATTCAAATGAATTTTATTTGTACAGTGTTTTTAAACAAATGTTTTTTATCATAAAGCTTTTTTAATGCTTGCCATTATTTTACAGGAATTATTTTACATGGATTGTTAAATGGAGTCCAGCAATGTGCAAATAAAGTGTAGCATGGTCTCAGTATAAACACCTGCTCCTGACTGCAGACTCAGCAAACATGGCTCTAAGGTTTAATGAAGTAAGAAAACTTTCTGGAACAGTGTCATATTTGGCAGAAACCCAACACTGATAAACCCAAAAAAAAAAAAAAAAAACAGTGAGTTGCAAGCAAAGCAAATACATGGATTTTGCCATGTCTTTCCTATTTTTAAAGAAAGATTTAATGCTGCACTGTGTGATACTTAAAGGTATATATAACAATTATTTGCAGAAGATAAGGTGGATATTGTTGGGTCATCCCAGAGACAGAACAGTGAAGGAACTGTTCTGAGATATCCACTGAGCCTGAGAAAAATAGTAGTTACAGTAAATACTACATGGGAACAGTTAGAGTCAATGATAAAACTTGATGATCGCATTTGTGTGGTGGCTTTTGCATGTGCTGCTAGGATAAACAATGTAATATATACTTTAATTCTATAACCAAACCTTTAGCTGACATTTTCACTAAAGGTTTTTCTGGACCTGTTTTCAGTGCTTCTTGAGCTTCATTATTTTTTATTGTTTATAATTATGTTCATTAATATGTTTTCTTATAAACTCTTGGATTTCCAGGTATATATTTATACTAAATGTATTTAAATCAAGTGACATGTTCATTGCACAAGGTGTACTACATTGCACCAATTATGTCTAATTAAACTAAATTATGTTTATAAGGACATATTCATTTAAGGATTTTACAGCAATAGAGATAAACACTTTGACATGTTTATGTAAATAATTCCAGAACACCTATACTGTTTGTACCCCCAGTTTATTATTATGGGCTGTCCTGTTCCTGATTCATGACACACGGTATGATCCCTATAAGGTCTGGTCCAGTTTGTAAGACAATGAAATATGTAAAAGGTATAAACTGGGTGAATACTTGTGCAAGAAACTATATTGCACTGAAGTAAGTAACTGGGTCAAAAGGCTTAAATGATCACACACAACATACTCCATACATGCAATTTATTTAGTTGAGTGGTGAGTGGTGAGCACACAAGCTAAGGAGAGACTAGAAGTTTTGAAGAAGAAGTGTGGTGTGTTTCACAATCAAGTGCAAATTCACAATCAGGTGCACTGTGAGCTTACCTAGCTTACTTATTCCTTGAATGCAGGCAGGGATAGAAAATGTCAGCACTAGATAAAAGTAGCTATGTGAACACAGGTAACTTGGCTAGGGATTAGTGCTTACTAAATAATTAATTAGCTTACTAGCTCTCGTTTTTCATTTGGAAAATAGCATGTTTCATTTGGTGTAGCAGTAATAGCTTGTAATTGTTGCTCTAATAGGTTGTCTTACAAACAAGGAATGTTGCTAGCCCACATTATTATATTGCTAACCATGTTTAAGCCATTATTTATAATTAACTTGCAATTTATATTTTATTCATTTATTATTCACAGAGAATGAGAGTGATTCTTATTTCATTATCCGAAATTCCTAAAAATCTTACCTTCAAGGGGGTTAAATACTACAACTACTATTAATACAACTACTCCTATTATTCGTGTATTACAAATATGTGTATTACAAATATATATTGTGGCAGTAGTGGCTTAGTGGTTAAGGTGATGGTTACTGATCGGAAGGTCAGCGGTTCAGTTCCCACTATCACCACTGTTGGGCCCTTGAGCAAGGCCCTTAATCTTCAATTGCTCAGTTGTATAAAAATGACAATTATATGTCGCTCTGGATAAGAGCATCTGCCAAATGCTATAAATGTAATATTTACAGCATCGTGGGTTTAATTGATATAAATGTTTTTTCCCCTCAAGTTTCATATTAATGATGAGAAATTTTAGGATACAGATGTTAGATAGGAATTTTCATGAACACGTGTTCCTATGAACATAGACTTCCTCCTATTATAGCTTCATAGCCTATAGTGCATCTTTATTGGTTTAAAGTCTAACTTGTCCCGGGAAAGACACTATCTAATCAACCCACCAATACTTATCAACTTCACGTGAACCAAGTCAAGGTCAATTTTAAGCAGCTTCAAGGCCTCTTAATAAAGGTGAAGTTTCTCATGATCATTTGGTCTGCTGTCCAATAATTACATTTCACTCCCAATTTATTACAGGGTAAATATACTGCTTGTATAACTACTGAACTGCATGACGAGCGGACATGGAAGTTATCATACTGGAAGAGACCACTCCCATCAGAACACAAACGTTTCACCATAGGTACAAGGTGTTCAGCCAGATGAACTTTGAGTTGATTTGCCATGACTCTTCACAATTATAAAGGGAAAAGTGAAGTTAAACCAGGTTCCCATATTTGGTATTTTGCCTGTAATTTGTCACCCATCTCTTTGTATGCTTTATATTCTATCAGTATTGTAGTAAACATTTTTTTATGCTGAATCTTTTACCTTCAAACGCAAACTTGTAGAGTTCTCCAGCCATGTCATTCACCACTACACCATTGCCTTTTGTTGCCCTTAACCAAGCCACCTTCTTTATGAAGTCTCTTACCACCTCATTGATGGCATTCGTGTAGCCTGACACATGTTTGGGCTTCAACATACGAGGGTTCAAGATGCTTCTGATTCGTTGCCATTCTGCCCCCATCCTACACACCAGCAAAGAACGTAAATAATCAAATACTGTCTTTAATAACAAATAGCTCTTCAAATCTTTAAACGTGTAAGTGTTAGATAATATAAAACTCTAACCCCGTGAGAGGGCCATATGCCTGGTTGCGAAGCTCTCGGTATCTCCTCCAGTGGGGCATGTCAGTTCGAATCGGGTGACGACCCTCCTGTCTCAGTACCTGCTCAATAAGATCTGCTCTGGCCACATTCACAATCACTAGTGGCCCATACTTGGACTTCCACAGTGGACCATATATTTTGCTGTGCTCAACCTTCACAGGATGAAAATAATAATTATATGTAGGAAAAGAAAAGTGGCTAAAAAAACCCCAGAAAACTGGAAACATCTCACTGGACATATCAGACTCCATAGTCCTCATTTCAATTTAACTATATTAAGGCTGCCATGAGTAGTCAATGTATGCGAAGACGTTGATGCTAAAAATATCTAGAGATAAATATTTTTAACTGATGTGTCCGTTTTTTTTTTAATTGTTTATATTTATATCAGTCAGAGATTATTTCTTAGTGCTTCCTTCATAGTTGATAGATTGTATGTTGCAGACTGGTGTAAACTTTTAATGCTAAAGTGTTTTTTGGGGTTTTTTCGATACAGAGATGAAATTTTGAAACCTAAAATATTAAGTTTAAATTAGTTGTATACAATCCACTATTCATCCTATTACAATAAAACTTTTAATTATATATATATATATATATAGACTTTTTTTATTTAAAATATTTTAACTCAAATAGCAAATACTATACATCTGCACTATATCTATACATCTGCACTATATAATACTATATCAGCTGCATGTCGTACTTGGCTTCAGTAAACACTACAGTTAAAAAAATCATGGCGGCCTCAATGGAGTCAGACTCCATGTCGGAAGATTTTTGAAGAAGTTTATAAAGACAAAGGGTGTCGCAAGTATGGGAATACTTCAGATTAGCTCCAAATAAAATAGTGGTCTATACACAGGGCATGTTTTCACTGGTATACCAAAGCAACAGTAGCGTGATGCACAAGAACTTAAGCAGGGAAGAAACAGGTGCTAATCTGCATGATTGACTGACAGAAAATTCCAAACCACCATAAATGTTGCTTGTTTATAAAATCAACACACCATTTTAAATCTGCTGTCTACAGAAGAGTACTAGGACTATGACGGTTTGTTACAACAATTGGAACTGAATTGAATTGGTCAATTACACTTCTTAGAGGAACATTAGTTATTCAGATTAATCAACTAATTATTAAAACATTGAAAGAAAAATAGCATTATTGGCTAAACTATAACTTGATTAACTGATCTAGGATAAGGGCCAGTTGTTAAATTGAAAGTTGGGCTGTGGAGCAACCACAGTTTGTCACGGTCACTTGGATCATGCGGCGTCATCATCATGGATAAAGAAACCATTTATTTACCTTTTGTTGTGTTTCAACAGAGTATATACTACAACTCTGGATGAGTTTAAAAAGACTGGTTAATTTTACTGAGAATCTTGCAGAACCAGCCACAGTTCTTCAGGGCTGCAACAGCAGATTACACCAAGTTTGACTCCAGTCAGTTACGTTCAAGGAATCTGAGGTCTACAGGGCTGTGGCCAGCTCAGAGGTTACATTACTGAAACCATGCTGTACAGCAACCTACTGACTTACAGCACCTGATCTATAAACCCATAAATATAATATAAACCGCTATTATAAAATTAACTGTCCATTATCCACGTATTCTGGATTAAGTGGAAATCTGTTGTCTTGTTGAGACTACACCACATTTAGGCTTAAATTTATTAATATAAGTAGATGCATGTCTGCGGAGAGAAAGAGGATGTTTTCCACTTCGAGTGGCAACATAGCTGGTAATGCCAATAATTTCATTTCAGATTTAAAATTCCTACTCTATAAAATTGCTCATCAGGTAATCTAGTATAAGCCTGCAAAGGTGTGTGTGAATCCGGATAGAGGAGTAGGACTTTCAGAACCAACTGTTCACAACACCACCACCAACAACAACAAAAAAGGTAACAGTTTGACCCCAGTTACTCACTCATTTGCCGAGCCGCTGAAGCCTACCTCAGCCGACACTGGGTGAAGGAATGGCACAATCTGAACAGCTTGCCAGTCAACACAAAGCCAACACACACACACACACACACAACCATTCACACCATTAGCCTGATGTGCATGTCTTTGTACTGTAGGAGAAAACCGGAATGCACGGAGGAAACCCACATCAGCATGGGAAGAACATACAAACCCCACACAGAAAAACTTGAACCAGGAACTGAAACCTGATTGATGGTTAAATCCAGTTTCCTCTGTAGTTACTGGTAATGAATCATAGCAGAGACTGAGTGAAGCTTTAACTGTGCTGTAGAAGAGATAACAGTCCTCATGTGCATGTAGTGTGTCTACAGACAGAAATGAAACAAGCAGCATGCCTGTACATGCTTTTCATGAACAAAAGAGATGTAGAAATGCGGATTTCCACAGCCCTGATTTATATATATATATATATATATATATAAATGTCCTGAGTCGAGTTTTCCATAGAACAGTGCTCAATACATCAAAGTAGAGCGAAATATATAATATAATATATAGTGAGTGAAAGAGAGAGCGAGAGAGAGAGTATGAGAATGAGGACACAGAGTGGACTGACACTTGACCCACATCTTTTGAAGTCCGTTTGCAAAACAAGACCTGTTGCATGGGTCAGTTGTGGTTGTCAAATCAGAGACGTCCCCTTCATCTAGGAACAATGTCTTCGTTTGCTAGGTAACTATAAACCAAAACCCAGATTAACATTAATGTGAATGTTTACTGTTTGTTCACTGCCTGTAACAGATACAGTCATTAAAACTGGACTAGATGACTCGATTCAGCTCAACTAGAACAGCCAACTCTTTCTAAATGTACTATGCTTGAAACACAGAATTTTCAGATTTTCTTTTCTTTTTTTTTAAGTCTGTGTCATTAGTTTAAAAAGAATATTAAAATGTAGTAATATTTAGTTGGACAATTGTTACAGAATCATTTCAACACTTGAAAGTGTTAAATGTGAGTTACATGATTTTACCAAACTGTAAGCTTTAGACTGAATGTAAGAAATGATTGTAACAGGATGATTAATGGATTGTACATTTTTATACAACTTTACACTTAATTTAAATAATATATTATGTTCCAAAATTTAATCTCATCTTCATTTATGTTTATTACAGGATCATCTTAATTTTTATAACTGGGTTGGAATATTTTTAACATTAATAGGTCTATAAGCATGTCTGTATATCTCCATGGGTTTTATGTTTTATTGGTCAAAATGGCTGTCACACACACACACACACACACACACACAAAACAAAAAAACACACACACAAAACAAAAAAACACACACACAAAAACACACACACAATAACAAAAACACACACACACACACACAAAAACACACACACAATAACAAACACACACACACACACACACAAAAACAAAACACACACAACACAAAAAACACACACAAAAACACACACACAATAACAAAAACACACACACACACACACAAAAACAAAACACACACACACAAAACAAAAAAACACACACACAAAACACACACAAAACAAAAAAACACACACAAAACACACACACAAAAACACACACACACACACACACAAAAACAAAACACACACACACACACACACAAAAAAACACACACACAAAACACACAAAACAAAAAAACACACACAAAACACACACACACAAAAACACACACAATAACAAAAACACACACACACACAAAAACAAAACACACACCCAAAAACAAAAACACACACATACCCACACATTATTATATAATATATGTATTATTGTTATTAATATTATTAATATACCGCTGCAACACTCTGGTATGAACAGATGTTCCTAATAAAATGGCCAGTGAGTGTGTGCTACAGCGCTGGAACTGTGCAGAATCCAATCCGAGCACCTCCAGCCCGTCACTTGGAAAACCCCCCAGATGTTACTAGACAGCGATAGATGGGAGGATGGGTGTTAAACCTACCTGCAGTTGGTGAGTGATCGGAAAGTAGCCTTTAATAAAGAGCCAGTACAGAGAGGAGAGGAAACTCGGGCCGCCCAAATCATCCATCGTCTTCAGCTTGCTGCCGCCGAGGACTGTAGAGCAGTTCTGCCGTGTCTGGAGTCCCGCATTCACACACGCTGCCCCGACACACCGAGCAGGTCGCTTATATACAAGCAGTCCACTTCTCACCAGAGACGAGTACACCATTTCTGCGCCTCTGCAGATCCCTTCTTTATAAATATAGTGGTACAGAGCTGTTCCTGAAAGGCGTCGCCCTTTAATGGCTTCTTGTTTCAATCGAATGAATGCAAGTAACCTCCAGCTGAAAAAAAAAAAAAAAAAAACACTGTGCAAAGGTCTTTTCAGTCGGACACCAGTGGGTGGACTCGTCCCCAACCACCTACATTAGTGCTATACAACCTCTTAACGTTTTATACACTCAAAACAACACGAAGAAATGACGCGCATTATGTGCAGCACCCTGTGCAGGATTCTGATTGGTCAGAAGGTGTGGAATCACCCTCTCAGAAGGCAGGAGCCTATCTTAGCCAACACTGGGCAGAGTACGCTCCGAACAGCACACCATTCCATCACAGGGCAACACATACACACACAAATTCGCACTCACATCTAGGGGCAATCTGGAACAGCCAGTTAGCCTAATGTG
Organism: Neosilurus hyrtlii; assembly: GCA_028564935.1. Taxonomy (NCBI): domain Eukaryota; kingdom Metazoa; phylum Chordata; class Actinopteri; order Siluriformes; family Plotosidae; genus Neosilurus; species Neosilurus hyrtlii. Next base: position 9,334,145 of record JAOUQZ010000047.1, read on the forward strand.
CATATCTTTGTATTGCGGGAGGAAACTGGAAAACCTGAAGGAAACCCATGCAAGCATGAGGAGACATTGCACACACGAATGCCTTTGCCAAGTCCAGGACTCAAACCCAGAACCTTCTTGCTGTGAGGCGATATTGATAGCAGGTGTGTAATGAGGTGGACATGCTAACCACGACAGAGCGGTATTTCAATCTGAAAGGGTTATGGGTTCTACAGTGACATCTTCCACCCTAACAGCTCACCGGATTATCGCAAAGTCAACACACACAATCATTCACACCTAAAGGCAATCGAGAATATCCAAATTAACCTAATGTGTATGTCTGGACTGTTGGAGAAAACTGGAGTACCTGGAGGAAACCCACCCAAGTATGGCGAGAACATGCAAACTCCACACTGGAACGCCGTTGCTGGGCATGGGACTCAAACCCACAACCTTCTTGCTGAGATGCAGAAACCACTAACTGCTAACCACCGTGCCAACATGCCACCCCATGAACATGCTTTTCAAATATTTTTGGAAGCAGTTTCCAATCTCAGTGCTTTTATGTCCTCAGGATAAAGAGTTTTGCATTAATGACTTCAAAAGAGTTTGAGGGAATAAGAAAGCTGGTAACAACATACAGTGGTTATAAAAAGTCTACCCTGTTAATATACCAGTTTTGTTGTTAAAAAAAAAAAAAGACCAAGTTAAATAATTTCAGAATCGTCACTCAATCACTCAATCGCTTACTCCTACTAGGGTCGGAAAGAGGCTGGTGTCTAGCTCGACCTATAATCTGTACATTCACTTGAAACACAAACTGAGATCTTTAGGGTGAAAAAACAGTAATAATGTGGGTGCGAGTGTTCACACACTCTTATACCAGCCCACCTGGAACTTGTATAAAGGGCCCATGTGGAAGGTAAATGGCCTGAAATATGGGTCCCATATGAAATTGTCCACAGGTTCCATAATGCCCCATGTCACCTGCCCACATGAATTCATTTCCCATGGTTAACCCAACTATGACCCACATAGGTGGCCCACATAGGTGACCCAAGTGAGCCCCAGTTAAGATGCCCATATTGGGCCCATACCCACTTTTTGCCCATGTAGCCCAAACATAACCCACATGGGTCCACTATGGAACCCAGTGACAGTCACATATGGATCCCAATTTTCATCCCACTTAGTTCTCACATGCACATACAAGTGCAGGCTGGGTGGGGATGTGGCTGAGTTCAGAATTAACCAATCACATTCAAACACATTTCACCTAATCATTACACACCTGCTATCAACTTAACTGACTCCCAAATAAACCCCAAATAAGGTTGATCTACTCCAGTATGATTTTCCAGAACCTAGAATTAAATTATTCAAAAAATCTGTGGATTGATCTGAAGAGGGCTGTGCACTGTATGAGGGCTGTGTGCTGAATGTTTGTGAATGCTTGTGAATAATTCTTAATAAATTGTAGGTTGTGATCATACTCCACCCCTCCAGTGAGTTTGATGAAATTCAGGGCAGTAGTTTTTGCATAATCCTGTTAACAGAAATTTTTTTTTTTATAAATTCCTGGGTCCTGATCATGATCTGGTCCAAAATGTTATTTGTTCTTGCCAGGCCGGTACCCCATCCGTCCTGAAATTAGATAACCTCAGGGTGGTAACTGTTTCATATGGGGTCTAATCCCACGAGTCCATAATTGATTCTTTTCCAGTAGCAGTGTCCCAGGACACGGCTCATTCTTGACTCATTAAAATGCATCAAAATCACAGACGTGAACCCCACAAAGGTTAACCTGTTATTGCAGAGGCATTATTATTATTACTTATTTTTTTTTTGAGATACTGTATTAATTCCGACACAGCATCTACATTTAACCTATTCAAAGTGAGCACCCTAAGAGCACTTGGGGGTTAGGCGCCTTGCTTAAGGGCACTAGATCGGTCACCTCATGCAATACATGCCACACGCACAGTATCTTTGTCTTGACCAGTGCTTTCCAATTTGCGGTCTTGGAGTTACTTGTGATTTATTTATTCATTTATGTTTTTGTGGCTACATACAGCTATATTTCAAGTACTGCTTAACGTATCACTGTCAAACTTTAGGGTAGCAACTTGGGACCAAAGGCTAAAACAAGTTTCAGGTTCAGGTCAGAAAAATGGCCACTAATCATTTATAATGGCTAAGTAGCGTCTGGTGTGATTCCCCCATCGGGGGGCGTCTAGTCTACTTAGCTTTTCATCATTCCATTAAATACTAAAATATGCAGGACATGAGTTCTCTATGACCAGTGCTGGGAACCTCTGGTCTAAACCATTCTCACTTATTTAACTGCACAGAACCATAGCAGCTCTTATTGACCCACATCATGCTTTTGGCATTGCAGTTTGCACACAATCACGTCTCATGTCCTCTGTCTGAATAATCAGTCACGGCACGGTGGCGAGGTGGTTACTGTCCCATCTCACAGTAAGGTCCTCGGTCCCAATCCTGTGCCCTGCGAGTGAATTTTTGTGTGGAGACTGCATGTTCACCCCCTGCTTGTGTGGGTTTCCTACGGGTACTCCAGTTTCCTCCCACAGTCCAAAGACATGTACAACAGGCTACGCAGATACCCTCGATTGCCCCTAGATGTTAATGGCTAGGTGTGTTTGCTCAGGCTGTACCTCGCTTTTGCGCGGAGTTGGCTGGGATGGGCTCCAGGCCCCCTGCGGCGCTAATAAAAGATAAAACGTTTCAGAAAATAACATTTAAAAATAGACCACAGGGGTCTAGATGCCCCCGCTGAAAGGACCGTTCATAATATGCCAATATAGAACAAGCAGAGCAAGTTTGAAAGCCCCAGCTTCAGCTTGCGGCAAGTAAATGCTCGGAAACCTAATACGCACTTTTGCATCACTCACACACAAACTAATCCTAGCACTCATAGTAGTGAACCAGCATACCAAGTTTGAAAGCCCCACTTTCAGCGTACGGCAAGTAACTGTCCGGAAACTAAAATGTGATGTACAGACGGACAGACGAAATCCATTCCTTTAGCTTCCGAGCCACTTTGTGGGCAGGAGCGAAAAATGTTGCAATGTTTATGTTATTGCATTTATTTACTGCATGGTTTTATTGTACTGCCCATTACTGTAGTTGCATTGTATGCTTATACTGTTAAATGCAAAACCAAACCAACCCCAACTAAAGTGAGCACAATTCTGTGTCAAGTTACTGTCACTTAAAAAACTATATTATATATATATATATAAATAAAAAATAAATACACATAATAGCAGAAGACTAATATTTATTTATTTATAGCTCTACACATTTTAAACATCCAAAAACTATTTGTAGAATCACATTATAATTATCATATCTAATAAAGGAAACTCTCTTCCTAACCTATTTGTGCGAAGATGCGGAATTGAATACAGCTTTGACCTCTCTGAATGTTACTTCATCACAGATAAGAAATCTAAACAAGATGTAGATAGGAGGGGGAAAAAATCATTTTACTCGATAATTATATAATAAGCAGCAGGAGCCTGGCTTACTTTTCTAAACAAAAGCACTTCCTCTCTTTAGGTTACAGCACCAGACTTGTGTTATGCAACCTTAGAATAATTGTAATTATGACAACTCATTCAAGTATTACAGGTTCTGAGCAAAAACTGTTGAATATGAGATTGCAATTATTACAAATTATAACACACACACTGAGTACCCTCCATTCCAAACAATCTTAAAACCATGAATGATACTGCTTTGGCAAGTAGACAAAAAAAAGAAAGAAAAAAAACCCAGCCTCAGACAACAAAGAACACAATTCTTCTAAACGTAAGGGATATTCTTGCACACCTTTGGCACTCATATGCTCGGCATGGATGTTGCTTTCCTCCCCAAACTGTCATTTGAGGAGGGGGGGGGGGGTTAAAGAAATGGGTTCTACAGTTTCATAAAGAAAATAAATTACTGAGTTCCTATGAAAACCTTCACAGCTTTTAACCACACAGCAAGTTAGGTGTGGACTAAACACTGCGGTTCAGAAGCTAGAAATGTTTCATTACTAAAGTTTGGTATGTAATTAAGAGGCCTCATATCACAGTGTTAGTGAGCACAGAGGTTCTGATGACCCCATCTATCCCTCAGTTCCATCACAAGCAGCATGCCTTCAATCTTCCTGCTCTCAGTCGTCGTCACTCTCACTGCCAGATTCACTCAGCTGAAGATCGTTTTCTGCATCAAAATATAAAGATTCAACAAGTCAGTATTAGTAATATGGACACTATACACTGATCGGCCATAATATTATGAGCACCTGACTAGTCTACTTGTAGGCAGTCCCATACACAGCAAGCTGCAATGCACTGTGTTCTGACTCCTTTTTATCACAAACAGCATTAACAATCTGTGCTTCAGTAGCTCTTCTAGGGGATCAGATAGTGATGGATAAAAGACTGGATCAATTCATCTCCAGAACAGCAGGTCCCGTGGAGCGTCCTGGTAAACAGAGTTAAGTGCCGGGTGAGCGAAGTCTAGTAAGTCTGGTCTGATCCCACAGAAGAACTTCTAGAGCACAGACTGCTGAAATTGTTAATGCTGGCTGTGATGGAAGGTTTCAGAACACACAGGTAGGTTGCCCCTATTTTTTTTTTTTTTTACTATTTTCTTTACACAACATGCCTAAAGAGGTGGAAAGGTCAATTATAGTAAAAATACATATTTTTCTCCTTCTGGGTGTTTTGTGATGTTCATATTCTTAGTTTACAATGCCTGGAATCAGATCAGATTTTAACGGCTGGAGACTAAAACAACTTCATGCCAGTCCTTTTCCAATCTTCCAATCAGATTCCTGTTCTTGGCTGACAGGAGGGGTACCTGATGTGATCCTCTGTTTTTGTAGGCCATCCACCTCAAGGTTTGGCATGCTGTGCTTTCTGAGATGCTGAGTATGATGTCCTCACCATGAAAACCAAGAGAGGTTACTGCAACCTACCTCATAGCCCGAACAAGTGTTGCTTTTCTCCTCGGACCGTTGTCAGGGACCAGGTTTTTTTACAGAACTGCGCAATTTTTTTTTTGTTTTGTCTTGTTTTTACAGCATTCTCTGTAGACGATCACGTTAATGATTTCTCACAATAATTATCAACAATAAAAATCCAAAATTAATTTTAGACGCAGCTCACTAGTAAGCTGTGCTATTTTTAGAACAGGCCTGCGGGCAACTTATGTGGTCCTTGGGGGCGACCTGGTGCCCGCGGGCACTGTGTTGGT
>JAOUQZ010000047.1:9346604-9356950 GCA_028564935.1 Neosilurus hyrtlii
TTCAGTCACTTTACCGACAATTAGCTTTAAAAGCTTTTGTGCAACGACAGTCACCGCATTTCTCTTAAAAAAACAAACAAACAAAAAAATAACAAACAAATAAACAAACAAAAAAAAATCTTGTGTTTTCTGATAAGAAACCGGGTATTTTTTAAATCCGGCCTACTGCAGACCAGTCATTCTCAATCACCATATTGTTGTCATTTTCCACAAAATCCTTCGTTTGTGAATCGATGTTATATTAGTAGCTGTAATTCTGAAACTATTTCCAGCATTCTGCAGTGATGTGGAAAGCCGGTAGCTGCTCAGACCCAGCTGGAGTTTTCTTTTTCAGACCCAGCTGGAGTTACAAATAAAAAAACCCACTTCTTCTGTCTCTGTTTCCTTTGTGTCTATTTCCTCCCTACTTTCCCTGCTGCTTATCTGAGAAACAATTTGCCATGGCCTGAAAAACCTTTCCTCCTCATGCAAGATGCAAATATGTAAATTATCACAGCAGTACAAATGAATATGCAGATAAATCAAGCACGCAGTAGCTCAGGTTCACCACTAGAGGGCGCAGTTCACTCATACACGAGGCTCTGCTTTCCGTCGGTCTCTGAACGAGTCAGCTTTTTCATTCATTTTTTTTTTTATCAACGAATGATTTCTTTTAATTAAATAGGACTGACAACCAGTCATTACTTAAAAATCCCAGGATGATAAAACACAAAGTCTTTTATATTCAATACACAGCTAAATATTAATGTAGTGCTAAACACTCAGTACCCAGCAGGTAGTTTAACATTAATAGGTGTCCAACACAATGCCTGTATTTATTGTTCCATGAAAAGTAGCATTAGGTGCCGATTTTGGATTTTTCAGTTAAGAAAGAAACTGTAATCAGTTTATTAGATGAGATGTGTATATGTAAGAAGGTGTAACTTACATCGTACCGTATGGAAAGCACTTTTTGGTTGTTTCTCGAAAGTTTCGCCTAATTTGAGGACATGTTCTTGATTGTCAAAGTTTGAGTGTGCTGTCCCATTCATTCTATTGACCAATTTTCTGTCATATATTAAATAAATCACCAATTTTTAAATGTCCAAGTCTTTTTCGGTAGCATCTACAGCACAACTGTCTCACGTTAGCCACCTGAATTTGGCTGAAGAAACTCATCAGGGATTTCCAAAGGACCCCAGCGGAAGTCGCATTTATCACAATAAAAGTCCCCTTGTTGGCTAACAACCGGCAGGTGGTTTGGAATGTAGTCCTTTTGTTTCCCTGACGAAGTTACATTTAATAAACTATTTTAAAAATTAATTATTAAATAAATTATTAAATAATTCAAATTTTTATTTTGTAGTTACAGTATAGGTAACTTTGTGAGTGAATGCAGGACTTTTTTTTGCTCTGCTCTGAAAGTCTCAGGGTGTAAAGAAACCGGAAGTGACTGGTGCTTAATCATTCTCGGTACAAACCATCAATTCATCTTCACTAGCCACTTTATCCTGTCATGGTCGCAGTCTAGACATTAGGAACATTGGATATGAGGTAGAAAAACCCTACCTGCTGCCTGACTGTGCTTCCTCTGAACACAGTAAATATTGGTGCATCAGGTGCAGCCTCACTTTTGCTTCTGCTAAAAGGAATTGTTGGTGCAGTTATGCTTTTTTCAACCACATGAAATAACATAAGAAAAAAAAAAAATAAGATTTCTAAATATGAAACAACAAATCAAGTGACTTTAGAGGATTTATTAGGGAAAAAAAACTATATACCCAAAAAACAACCTTTATATTTAACTCCTGCTTTGAAAGATCATTTAAATCTGAAAACAAAATGGTATAAGCCACTGGAAAACCCTGTGTGAATGTAATAAATAAATAAATCAATAATAATAATAATAATAATAATAATAATAATAATAATAATAATCCATGTGCTTTGAAAGAAGTGCATTTTTGAACAGTGAACAGTCTAATGTAAATGTTTTGAATAGTTGAAATCACACAGTAAATGAAGTAACATGTTTTCACTGCTGTTGGTTTGATTTCATTCATCCATCACCTAAACTGCCATTTACTGTAATATTTAAGGCTACTGACAAAATCTATTAGGATCTGCACTGCACTGGATCTCCCAAGAGGAAAGAGAAGAATTAAAGGAACTGTGGAAAACCCATCACTGGGTGATCCATTCACGACATGGGTTCAGTGAATAAGCCAAGAGGAAAATAAGACAAAACATGACAAACAATAAACTACACATTTAAAATAAAAATCTTTATAGATCTGGTAAGTAAAATCTGTTTTATCACTCAAAGCAGTGATTTAGTCGAGAACAAGGTCTGAAGGACAGCATGTGCTAGTACTAAAACTTTAATCGGGTCTGTGACAAGAAATCCCAAAGTGCTTGTTTTTTTTTGCCACAACAATCTGCCAACTTTAACAACTTTGTTATTTAAGGTCACGTCATATGTTGTTTCCAGTGACGTTTAAAGTGGTGGGGAAAAGTTCCTGTTATCACAGCAAAACAGTCATCGCTTCAGCAGAGCTTCTATTTCAATTCCTCTCTTGAAATTAAAAAAAAAAAAAAAAAAAAAAAAGAAATGAATAAAAAAGATTTCCTTACAAAACACTTCACCATGTCATCACCTTTTTAAAACCAATTCGTGTGGAGGATCCAACACACGATCCCAAGATAATATATTAAATGCATGAATATTAAAGTGTGATTTGAATTACTGCCAGAGCTGCTGTTATAACAAACAAATCAACAGCAGTGGAGAAATCAGATTTGAAAATTCAACAGCAATGTGGCATAAAATCCAGTCATGTTGAGAACTGGATACACGCAGCCAGACCACGGTTCCATAGGAATAATTAGGGATTAGTATCTACTACACAGGAACGGTCTGTTATCTCATGATTAAAATAACATTATTCTGAGAGGATAACGTTTGAAACGTCAGTTACTTAAAGCCGGCAGTGTCATTGTCACACTTTAAAATACCTTTTTACATTTTTTAAAATAAAATTTAGCAAAAATAAATAAATAAACCATAGTTGTTTTTTTTAATTACTCATCGAGCGCTAAATGAGTTCAAAATATGTTAGTGACATGGTGCTTATGCTCTGTGAACACCTGGCCTGCTTCTGTAATGTTTAAATATATATAAAATTCTTACTTTTCTAACGTTCCTCTGTGGTACATACTAAAGGAATTGATCACGTCAGTCTGATTGGATAACGCTCGACAAATAATCGGCTCGATGTTTGTTCTGGACAATGTTCCGTCTTCGTGACGATTCAGCGATATCCACCTCACCTTTGGCGAATAATTATTATTTAAATTTACAAGAGATCACTGAGCCATTCAATATTAAGTGCTTCATCAACTTTTAAATCTTGCAGTGGCACCTCTATGTGCAGTGAAATGAGGCTGATTATTCAGACATGTTTGGGGTAAATTTCACTGCAGGATCTATTCATTAAACAACTGACTGTAATGCCGGTGGCTCAGTTAAACTGGTGTTTTTTCTAGAAAAAGAAATTTACAACATAAAGCCATGTACTCAGACAGGGCACCACTACTTCCGTTTCAGATGTTTTGCTTATATAAGACGATAAAAAAAATAATAATATAAAAAATTGATTGAGCCTGTGACATTAATCCTGTGCTGTAGAATGTAAGGCAGGCAGATGTGGACACACACACACACACACACACACACACACACACACGCACACGCACACACAGAGAGAAAAAGAAAACAAAAAGTGTATGCAGAAAAAAAAAAAAATCCATAGGAAGAAACAGTGTTTACAGGTATCCATTTTTAACTGTGCATGCCTTTTTTCTTCACATACAGAAATAAGACATAGCTGCACATGGCTGGAATGAAGCTGAACGCTCGTTATACAGTATATATAAAAACTGTTCAGGTTTCAAACAGCTTCCTGAAGGCAGCACAAATCTCCTGGATCATATCAGAGGTGGTGGTGGCACGACCGTACTTATGGAAGGCTTGATTGTTACACTGCCTGGTTAGTGAAGCAGCCCCGAAAGCAGCCACTAGTGTAGGATTCATCCTGGAGAAACAAAGACATGCATAAAATCACTACTTGTGTTTATGTCTAATCCTCAAGATAATTGTTAAGTGGAAAACTTACCCTTCAGTTGCATTTAGTGATGAACTAAAAGCCCAATGAGAAAAGACACCTAGAGAACCAGAGAGCAGATCTCCCTGTCCTCCACAGCGGCGCCCACTTCCCTCCGTATTGCATGTTATCACTGGAGACAATGGGAGGTCAAGATATATAAGAAATAAGGCAGTGTGATGCATTCAAAGCCACTACACACAAGGGGAAATGGTTTCGTTTAAACTGACTGACCCTGGTTGCCGTCAGTGATGATGTCCTCTTCCCCTTTCAAAACCACAGTCACGTTACCCAGTGCGATGCTCAGCTGCTGGGCAGTGACCCTGAGATCAGTGCTGTCCAGGGGCTGATGGTGCTGTCGTTAGAAATGTCAAACTCAGTTTAGAGATCATAAATATTTTAGCAAGTTATTTCATTGAATAGTTCCATATGATAACATCCATCCATCCTTTATCTATACTACTGATCCATCAGGGTCGCAGGGAAGCTGAAGCCAATCACAGCTGACTTTGGGTGAGAGGTGGAGTATGCCCTGAACAAGTCACCTCTCTGAACAGGGCTAACACAAACACAACTAGCCACACTCACATCTATGGATAAATTAGTGTAGCCAGTTGACCTAACATGCATGTCTTTGAACTGGAGGAAACCCACGCAAACAAGGAAACATGCAAACCGCACACAGAAAGGCCCCTGTCGGTCATGAGACTTGAACACAATCTTCTCGCTGCAAGGCAACAGTGATAACTACAGAGTCACTTTGCTGCCCTATGATAACATCATCCTATGTAAATAACAAGGAATAATATTTAACAATGAATGGTGAGAAAACATGCTGATTTTTTTACATTTGAACCCATTCCTCACCATTGCCTCATAGAGACGACTGAACTCCATGAAGTTGGGCGTTAAGATTCCTTTCTGGTAACCTTGAATGACTGACGGCTCTCTGGAAACTAACCAAAGTCCGTCCTGCAAGAAAATACAAACAAAAAACAGTTTTACTTTGATCTGTGACCTCTATTTGGTTCACATTTTTATTTCAAAAGGTACCCATTCACTTCCAGTTATATTAAATAAACATTAAATACAGAATTATCTCTTAGAAATTAAATGGAAAATTTACCACAGTGTCTTTGTGAAACTATTTGCTTACTCCTGTACGTGGGTGTCAATGATCCCGGCACAGGGCATAATGATCTGGTGAATGTAAACATAACATGCACGCCATCTGGAGCCACAAATGGCGACCAACAACACAGACACTGACGACGCGAGCAGTTTAGGAAAAAAATAAATAAATATATAAAAATTACTAATAAAAAAAAAAGAGCAGTAACAATGTTGGATGTTGCTTTGGTGGGGGGGGGGAATGAGATAGACAGAAAGGTGGAGTTTTATAAAATTTGCTACTCTAGTTTTATCTCTTCTGGAATGGTATAGAATGGATGCAAATTGGTGTTACACTGCCAAGTTATCACGCATATGCAAGATGGTTCGCCTGGTCACATGGTCTTGCTACTATAAACAGAAATATGTGGACTGTATTAACAAAAAAACAAAACAAAACAACAAAAAAACAAAAAACAATGTAAACCATGTGAATAAGAGATACTGAGCTGGGGTGGTTTTACTAGGAAACCTTTGTATTAAGCCAAAACGAACCAATGGAATATAAAACACATCATCTATTGGCTCATGAATGGGCACCTTTACTAGAAAGAAATCTTGCTACTTACTGCATCAATGACTATTGGAATTCCTCTTGATTTCGACTTTTCAATAACATCCTACAAAGTATCATCATTAGACCTTATGCATAGTAAACAGCTTTCACATGCAAGTAGGTAAGTAAGCCAACTGACTTATTGCTTAACCCTCGTTTTTCCTTTTACCTTGGCATGATTAAGAAGCTTGTCCTCTCTGCCCAAGCCTGGACCCACTACCAAACTATGGAGCCTAGGAAGCCATTTCTCTATTTCCTGCACAGCATTGGGACTGTCACTGTAGGTTTCAACATGAGAGGGAAAATACACTTTAATCACTTGTGAGTGTAGCTGTAATAACCAGTTTACGTGATTAGATTAATGCACTCACAGCACAGGATGAACTATGAGCTCAGGGCTATAAGATTTAATAACAGTGGCGGCATCTTTGGTACAGAACACGTGGGAAAGGTCTGCACCCTACGGAAAAAAAACAAAACAAAAACCAAATCCAAACACATGACAACAGGGTCACATACAGGTTGACATTTTGTTTACACATCACACTACTTACTATTTTCAGTGCAGAAATGGCAGCAAAGTACGGTGCTCCAGTGTACCTAATGAAACAGAGGAGAATTACTAAAAGGGTAAAGAAAAAGGAGCTGATGTATACTTAACATGAGTTATTCGTTAAAAGGGCGCAGTCGCTTACTCCTGACAGCCTCCTATGACTCCTATGCGACCATCTTGACCCTTGTGCTTTTTCGACGTCAGCTGAGGTATGATATTTTTAACCAATGGCAGGACATCCATGCTTCTGTGTGCAACCCCTCCCAGGGAAAATGCCCGTTCGATAACTGAACAAAAGACAACAGTCAATGGAATGACTGCTTCAGACCATCACACTCCTTCCTAAGCACCATGCTAAAGAAAAATACATCTCATTTGATATCTGATTAATGATTATGGGAACAAATGATACTGTTTCAGATTAGGCTGGTGTGAATAAATCGTATCGGGAAAGGGTAAACAAATTTTGGAATCGCAGTTCTCTCCAGCTGTAAAAAAAACAAACAAACAAACAAACAAAAAGTAAACAATATAAATTTTACGCTGTGCTGGCCAGATGTATGAGATTTAATAAGCGATCAAGCATAGCTAACTGCAACTAAAACACAGCCGGTCAGTAGTGAACGGCATCGGTCCTGCGCAGACCTGGAGCAGCTGGCGGACTCGGGCTGGCGTAATCAACCCGGCTGGTTTGATGGCTGTGGCTGCCACCAAATGGACGTGCATGAGTCACAGATGGTCCAGACTTTGATATTCGAGTGGACTGGGGAGCAGGCGACGATGTGACCGTGGGTGAGGTGAGCCCAGCGAACATCTGGCCCAGCATCTGCAGCATGTGCATCTCTCTCGTGTGTTCGGTCTCCCTGCGGAGATCCTCAGCTTGGAGCCGCTGCTCTTCAAGCCGATAGAAGTTTTCCTCTGCTTCCAGACTCTGCTCCAGAAACTTCTCCATAAGTTTCTCCAGTGACAGGTTCGCAAAGCGCTTTTTGTGCCGCCTGCTTCCTGCAGAGGAGGGCATGGCGGCGGTCTGTTCTTCAGTCGGCTTTGCCGGAATATCCGGTACACCTGTAACAACGTGTACGCGACATAACAAGAAGGGAAATGGTGAACAGGTATGCTCCAGTGCATGTTCTATTAGCGTGAGCCGGTAAGTGACAAGATGGGAACTTACTGCTGCAGCTGCCCACAGTTACAGGGATGGGGTAAGGTGGGTACTCGATTTTCACTGGGTACTCCATGTTCGAGCATTCACCAGCACCATCCACGTCCGACTCATGCGGCTGGTCCACACTCTCTCCATCTTCTTCCGTGCCGTCCAGGGTCTCGTCTCCTTCAGCACCCATGGCGTCTAGATCATGGGCATCCAACCCTGCAGATGACCTGTTGCTCAGGATCCTCTCCATGTCTTTGTAGAACCTGAAGATCTTGGCATAGTGGCCGTTTTTCTTCGAGGCCTTTTTCGCCTGGAAATATTGCCTTTTCAGGCTCTTAACTCGCACCCGGCACTGATCCGGGGTCCGATCGTAGCCCATGTCCCCCAAACGGCCCGCCACGTCACGGTAAACGTGACTGTTTCGGAAGTTTCCGTCCAGCGCGGTTTGCACGTCGTGTTCTCCCCAAATAGTCAACAATGCCCTCGTCTCCGCGTCTGACCAGTGGTATCCTCGGGTGGGATTCACTAACATGATCGAGCGGTGCACAAAACAAGCCGGATCTGTCAGGCTGGAACCGGATCAGGCAAAAACTGCGTGTATTTACTGTAACCAAGCATTCAACTGGCCCGCTAGCTAGCCGACGTTAGCCAAAACACAGCTACGTATCTAGCGAGGCTTTCTTTTACTTTTCTTCGTGTATGCCATACTTCCTGATGGCGACTGTTACAAAACCGAGCCTCTGGTGTCTTAATGTCTGCACGCATTCAGCAAAAAAAAAAAAAACAGCAAATAAAAGGCGCTAATGACAATCACATTACCGTTATATTTACAGCAGGATTATCAAAACTTAATCCAAGCTCCGCCTCTCTGGAGCCACACCAGCACACACGTCATCGGGTTTTGTGTGCTACGTCAGTAAATAGTGCGCACGTGAAGCACAACAACAAAATAAGGGTCTCAATATGAACATTTTCCCAACTTTAATTCGCCACGTATGACTAATAAGAACGTTTAACACAGCCCCGGATCTTAATCATAGTTTGTGAAGGTGGACAAGGGTGCAGTTTGAGCACCCGGCCTGGATTTACCTTTCTCATACAGAAGAGTTACTGCAAAACACAAGGCTACAGTGAGGACGCGGAGGAGCAACTTTACTGCCATGCACTCCTGATATCACAACAGCGTTCAAAACATCACCGCCAGGGATCAACCCTGGTCTTACCAGTGGACCAACTTTGGAGCAAAACTGGCGACAGCACGTTTGTACGGCATGAAGCTCACCTCGGTTTGTGCTCAGGCGAAGCATAACCTCTGGATTTGCACCGCACTGGGTCACGTCAATCCAACGTCCAATGAGAATTCAGGAAAAGGCTGACGCTTGGTTCTGATTGGACAAAACGGGGACCCCCCCATAACCTGACGCATTTTCTTTGTAGCGTCGCGTCTAGATTAAAATACCATGAAACAGAGACAAGATAACTGTCACGGTGTTACGATATTTATACTAAATTAAACGAACTCGGGTAACAGGGGGCGACCCAATCCCATCAGTGTTATACTGTTATTCCATGGGCAGGTAATAGTGCAGCCCCGCCCCCTGTGGGGTATTTCCTGCCTAGTGAAGCTTTAAAAGTTTGAACTTCCTAAATATGACCGCTGCAAGTTTGTACTATTGTAATGAAATCGGTTTCCTCCGTAGTGTCCGCTTTGCTCAGCTTTATCACCGGAAATCTATTTATTTATGAAGTCAGAGAGTTAAAAAAAACCCCCAAAACTCATCCAGGTCACGTGATAAACACACCAGAACACTCGTGTTGGATTTATTATTGTTTTTGGTTGTTTTTTCTGAGTTTATAAAGGGAGGAAAAGTTAAACATGGCGTTTGGTTGTTGACGGGGAACAAGCGGAGTCTTGACCATGGCCGAGCCCACGAAGAAGATGAAAAAGCCTGACGTGAAAATCGTCCTGCTGGGGGACATGAACGTGGGGAAAACATCTTTGCTCCACAGGTACACCGAGAGGAAATTCAAGGATACCGTGAGCACAGTTGGAGGGGCGTTTTTTCTCAAGCAGTGGGGACCCTACAACATCTCCATATGGGACACTGCAGGTAGGAGATGACACCAGACACCCCCCCCCCCCAGTCACAGAGACAGATTTAATTCGTCTTATTTTCTCTTTTTAAAGTGTCCCCGGTATTATCATGCAGCTTATCCATTCACTCATTCATTCATTCATTCATTCAGGCATGCACTATGTGTTAATATTCAACCGAGCACTGAATAAATAATAATAATAATAATAATAATAATAATAATAATAATAATATATTTTACTTATATAGCACTTTATATTGCAAGTAATCTCATTTACATTTACAGCATTTGGCAGACACTTTTATCCAAGAGTGACTTACAATGATAATTTTTTTATACAACCGAGCAATTGAGGGTTAAGGGCCTTGCTCAAGGGCCCAACAGTGGTGATAGTGGAGGTTGAACCGCTGACCTTTGGATCAGTAACCCATCGCCTTAACCACTACGCCACCACTGCCCTAATCTCGAAGTGCTTACAGAAAAAAACAAGAAAATAAAAAGTCGATAAACACTAGTTAGCAGAAGGCTTTTTTTTTTTTTTTTTTTTTTTAAAGGAAGGTTTTCAAGTTGTGCTTAAAAACTTCTAAAGACTGTGCACTTCTCAGGTGGTCTGGTAGGGTGTTCCACAGTCTTGGGGCAGCAGCTGAAAAGGCCCGATCACCCATGCTATGAAGC
>JAOUQZ010000047.1:9375173-9387010 GCA_028564935.1 Neosilurus hyrtlii
CTGTTTATTGAAATTACTGTTAATGTTAATTAAAATAAAACCCACCCCGAAAATAAGCCCTATGGTGTTTTTTGAACCAAAAAAAAATATAAGACAGTGTCTTATTATCGGGGAAACACGGTATGATTATTAATGAATTCTTGGAAATGAGATAAAATCAAATAAGCACCTAATGTATATTAATGCCTCTCTCTATGTATATATTATATATAGTTTAGAGTATACTGTGTAAGAGTGGACAGCTGGGACAGTAGGGGACGGTCTGGCTGCAGACATTAAAAAAACATTAACAGCCAAAAGTATTGTATGTTTTTGGGAACATCTTAAAAGAAGAGAGAAGAGGCGGAGTTACTACACCTCACGATTCTGATGTAGTATATAAACGAGAGTGTATTTGAATTAAATCAGACCCAACGTCCGGTCTGGACAGCAGATCGGTTACAGAATCATCCTGAACCCCTGAACGGAGCATCTCACCATCACACAGGGGACAGCAGTGTCCAGGAGAGGGCGCCGGGTGAGAGCAGCCCGGACTGTAGCACGGTTTCTGCCTGCAGGTTACATCACCGTTTATACAGGTACAGTGATTACAGCGATCAGCAGGGTCCACGAACTCCTGTCCACTCAAATAATCTACACCGGAGTAATGACAACCTGGAGGACAGACACACACACACACACACACACACACACACACACACACACACACACACACACACACACACACAGTCTAGTTCTATTCATTATTATGATGCGTTATGGGGCTGCCTCCTTGAATGAGCCAGCAAGTAACACATTGATGAGTTTCACCTGTGTCTAATTACCAGCTATATATTTATTTGGTTTGGTGCATTTGATGTTTCAGCATGAGACAATAGTTAAAGAAAGAGAATAAACAGAAGTAAACTGTCTGCCTGTCTCTGTGTCTCTGGTATCTTAAACCACGGAAGTGTCACTTTTGGTCCTGTTTATGACACTGTCACACAATAATACACTGTAGGTATGAGAATGAAGGTGAATGCTTAAGTAAATGTGCACACATAACGCTTCTTTATGCTCATAGACATATAAATCAGATCTAAGTTGGGTCCAAGCTAAACTTATGGTTTAAGCCTGCACTTCTATTACTGCAGCATTATTACAAAAAAATATGTACAATGATTTTGAAGCAACATTTTTCCAATAACACCCATACATATTTCAACAAGACAACGCAAAACCAATAGTTTGCCTAATGCCTAAAGTTTTGATCTCTTCCCTACAGAGAAAATCTGTTCCAAAGAGAAAAAACCACACTGTTGCACTTGAAGCAAAAATGGAAAAAAAATTACACCTGATATGCATCATCACTTGGTGTCTTCAGTCCTTAAACATATTTAAGTGTTGTGAGAAGGAATGACATTATTACGAAATGGTAAATAAGTGTTTATTTGGAACCCCCACCCCCACCACATCAATAAAATTCATGTGATAAAACATAAAATAATGCGATGTTATGTTGTTTTGCATGCAGTACAATTCAATGACTTTTTATAAATCATTGTTTTCAGATTTAATTGCAATTTCAACATAACGTCTGAATTTGGTACATTAAAATAAAAATATCCATAATGATGTGACATCGCCATTTGTATATTATTCTGAACTTGAGTTTTATTTGTCATTAAAAATTTGTAGTGTGAAAATATCCTGACCTTTAAGTCCAGGAACACCAGTCCACCCAACATGTCCAGGGTCTCCTGGATCCCCACGTGGTCCATAATCCCCTGGCCCAGCATCACTTCCATGTTCTCCCCTAACACCCTTCACACCTATGGGCCCTGGGGAACCACCATCTCCTTGATTGCCTGGTTCTCCCCTAGGGCCTTTGAGGAAGAGTAAAAAGATAATATCACTATTATGTACCGACTGTTCTGTGCTGTATTTTTCAGGTTGATAGCTCTCTTATGAGGGGTAATATTATATTACTAATTTACCTGGTTGTCCAATGTAGCCTTGAGGCCCAGGTGGTCCTGCCTGACCAGGGTTTCCAGGGAAACCAAATTTTCCTGCCTGTCCAGGTCTTCCTGTTTCCCCTTGTAAGCCTGGGTGACCTAATTCACCTTTGATGCCAATCATCCCAGGCATTCCATCCATGCCTATAGTGTACCACAATTCACAATAAAATATTCTATATGCACATATGTTCAGGAACCCTAATATAATATATAATGTAGTAGACAAGATAACTATCAAACAACACCCAAAAAAAGAAAGGTCATCTTTAAAGAGTGTTTCTCACCCGGGTATCCACTTGTGCCAGCATTTCCAGGGGGACCCTTTGTTCCTTGCTGTCCAGGTGGTCCTCGTTCACCTGGGGGCCCAGGAGATGCTCCTAAAGCCTCACCATCATGACCCTTTTGTCCAGACTCACCATCAAGCCCTGGCCTACCCGGGATGCCAGAAAAACCTTTCAGACCTTTTGGTCCAGGATTGCCTAGATCTCCACGGGGTCCAATAAAACCTGTTAGAAAAAAAAACATGAAACCAACATAAGATGGCAGATAAAAAGCTGTTTTAATGGTGGTTAACAGTAAGTGTTTATGTAAGGATAAAATCCATATATACTCAGCTCACCTGGTTCTCCAGGTGGGCCTCCAATACCCTGGTCTCCTTGATCTCCTTTATCTCCTATCTTGCCTCTATCTCCTGCAAATCCTTTTGGACCAGGAAATCCTACAACACACAAACATTACCAGGTCTGTCTAAAGGTGGATCATAGGATTACTAATATTTATTTCAGACATATCAATAATATATGTACATTATAATATTACAGAATATTACCTGGCATTCCCTCCAATCCAGGATGTCCTGGAGGTCCTATCTCTCCTGGGGGTCCAGATATAGCTGCGCAATCTCCTGGAAAGACACCAATTAATAAAATAAATTCATAACCCCTACATGGACAAAACAGCAGAGTTTTTGTTCGTCTGCTTTTCAAAAAACAACAAAATCAATTGATATGTTATAGCAGGGGTTCCCAAATTATATTATATATTATCTGCCCATTATCTATACTGCTTATCCATCAAGGTTACAGGGAAGGTTGAGCCAGTCTCAGCCAACTTCAGGCAATATATGGGCTACATCCTTAATAGACCTATTGCATGGCTAACACAGAGACAAATGGGAAATTTAGAGTAGCCAGCTCACCTAACCTACACATCTTTAAGTTGTGGGAGGAAACTAGAGCACCTGGAAAAAACCCTCACAAGGACAGGGAGAACTCAACACATAAAAGTCCTTGTCAGTTATGAGATTAAAACCCAGAACAATCTCACTTTGAGGCGACAGGGCTAGCCACTGAGCCACCATACCATAAGCAACGTTTAAATTTAAAAGTAAAAGAATGTACGTGCTATGTTTAGTCTTTTTTGCTATGCTGATATGCTGCACTAGCAAAGCAATAAAAATGTATACATTTCTCCATTCATCCACTGTTTGACAGAACAGATGTCAAGACAAAGGCCATACATTTACTTTACTAAGTCCTGAATTACATATTTGGAATAAATTTGTGAATCAGGTTTCATAAAATTCATTAAGTCCATTTGGGAACTGCTGCACCATGCCATGCCCAAACCACATGTGACTCGTTGCCAATATTTGTGGGTGAATAAAATCAGACAAGCAGAAAGGTTAATAATGGCCAAAGCATTAAGTGACTGTGAACAAAATAGTGATCGCGATGCAGTGAAGCACTAAGTCAGAAAAGTGTTAAGAGGGAATTTGACTTGTCACTGAGCTCCATGAGTACCTGCTGTAATCCACTTGCCTCCATCTCCTTGTAGACTACAGTCTCCTTTAAATGGTAAGCAAGAAAAGATGACCGACAGAAACAGATAACACCACAGTAGATAGAGACAGAGAGAAGCTGATTACGATTGAATCAGCAGATCATATTATTAAATGACCATTGTCTGAATTTTCAGGGAAAATTCTTCATGGAATCTTTTTTTTTTAATGAAAATCATCATGCACAGTAAAATTGCCAGAGAGTATGGTTAAATGCTTAATTTCATTACAGTGATTCCATGATTTTAAGCTTACTGAACCCAATGTAATGTACAAAAGAAACACACAAAACAAAGAACATAGAACAACTTAGAGAATGTGAAACTGAAACTGAAGAACGAGAGTGATGGAAGAATGAGTGGAAAGAGAGATGGTAGAGTGCATACCTGAAACACCCGGCAGCCCTGGGTTTCCATCATAACCATTTATTCCGGCATCACCAGGTACACCCCTAACACCTTTAGGTCCTTCATTTACGGGACCTGGTACCCCTTTTGGTCCTGGCAAGCCTGGTGAACCAGGCCTGCCTGGGTAACCCTTCTCTCCAGGCTCACCAACAGGCCCTTCTCCCTGCAAAAATCCCATCGACATAGCACAGACTGTAGTGGTTTTACAACGGCATGTTTTATGCTTACAACAATATGGGCCATGTATATAAAAAAAGAAAGCAGTTCTTTTTAATGTACTTTGATTCCATTTTAGACCAATATTAACAGATATTAAGACTGTATATTGAGATGTATCCTAATTGTTTTTGATTTGGTTTGTACACTGATTATAACAAAAAGGTGAAACCAACAACTTCCTGTACAAAAGGTGTGGTAAGGTCACATTTCTGTGTCGTCCTCCCCCATTGGAAATAGGATTATAAAATTGAGAAATATCATTTAAAATAGAAAACACACAGTGTTTATCATAGTTAGTTTTACCTAAATAGTTGTATCATAGCAGCAGCAGTAATTGTTAATTTTAAAATTATTTAAAAAAATAATGTCCACATTAATATTAAATAAAAGCTCACTGGAGGACCAGGAACTCCAGGTGCACCATCTATTCCATTAGTTCCAGGTCTGCCCTGATTTCCTTGTTCACCTGGCCTTCCAATGCTTCCTGGATCTCCAGGCTGGCCTGTTCAATATAAAGAGAAATGCATAAACATGTTACATTACTCACACACTAGATTTCTGTGGCGTTAAACAAAAATGAATAACCACTGTAATAAGACGACATACCTTTCTCTTTAGCCTCTCTTGTTTCTCCTTTAGAACCTTTAGCACCCTGCAGCCCCGGACTCCCAGGAGATCCCTAAAAAATTATTATCATTATCGTTATCATTTTGGATGGTTCAAAATATGACTCAAAGTTTTGATTGTGTGTGGAATATCTTTTCATCCAAAACTTTAATAATGGGAACTAACATGTTGACCAGTGAGGCCTCTGGGTCCTTGGTCTCCCTGATCCCCCTGCTGACCCCAGTTGCCCACTATTCCTACGTCACCCTGATTGCCAGGTGGGCCTGGCTTTCCAGGAGGTGAGGTCTGCAAAGTGCACCTACACTGACCATGGTCACCTAAAAAATTGTACATTCACTGTGAGCAATACAACTGCTTATAAATGAAAGGTAGTCATCATACTGTTAAAATGTTTCATGAACAGTATAAAAGGACCTTTTTGGTCAAAGTAGTCTCACCCTTTTGTCCTTTTGCTCCAGCATTTCCTGGACGACCACGTGGCCCTTCAGGCCCTCTGTAAAACACTGCCCCTGCAGCCAAACAGATTCATATTAACTATACAATCCATGTGTGTGTGAGAGAGAGAGAGAGCGAGAGAGAGAAATTTATATACTCACATGACCCCTTTGGTCCAGGTGGCCCAGCTTGTCCTGGTTCGCCATCAAAGCCTGCAGGCCCAGGCTCTGTGGCTGGGATACCAGATTCCCCAGCATCACCTCTCTTGCCTTTTTCTCCTTTTTGTCCAAATTGGCCGATAATGTCTGTAGATAGACACATCTTTTTGTTAAAGATTCATACAGTGACAATAAATGAACATATTAACGTTTTTTGTTTACTTTGAGGCCTTTAAACTCACAATACCTGATATTCGTATCTGAGAATCTGGCCCAGGGGGACCTGGGAATCCTTTATGGCCTCTGTGACCAACAGGCCCTGGTGGCCCACGTTCCCCTGGAGGACCTGGTGGGCCAACTGTATAAACAAGAAGGCAGATGTAAGATAAAAAAAGTGTACAGTACAGGGTCAAAATGCAAGTCCATCTACAAATCAAGAGATGTTTTTGAATATAACGTGACCTTGAACCTGATTAACAGAATTTGATAAACATTTTGAGTAAAATGATGAAACAGAGAAGTACTCTGTTACCTCCATCATATCCATTTACATAGATCCGCTCTCCTGGTTCCCCTGGTTCCCCCTATTGAAGCAGCCACATGTTAGCAACATTCAGAATATGAATCATACGTAATCTTTAAGGTACTCTAATGCATATGCAGCCAGCCATCACCAATTTCCAGGATTAACTCATTGTGGTATAAAAGTGAAATAGTTACTATATGGTAAAATATACCTTGCTTCCTGGCAGCCCATCAAAAGCTGCATTTCCTTGTTCTCCCTGGGAAAAAAACAGAGAGAGATGGAGTGTTTATTAACACCAACAGCATTTAACAGTAATAAATGAAGTTTCCTCAGACCTTACTGATGACCTCTAACATACCTTCATTCCTGGCCACCCAGCATATCCTGGAGGTCCCTATTAGCAACAGTGAAATATTTCTTGTTATTAAAAGTCAAACGGAAACACGTTTTAAAAATGTTAGTAAAAAAATTATAACAAACAAATAACAGGTGCATACCCGATCCCCCTCACGTCCCTTAACTCCTTTCTCTCCTTTCATAGCAAACCCCTTAGAAAACACAAATTATGAGCAATTATGATCAAATAAAGCCATAACATTATAGATACAATAAACAAAACATCCATACAGATCTTTGTGCCCTCCAGCAACCATATACCATTAAAGTCAAAACTTTCCAGTAATGATCACCTTTTTCAGATATTAAAAAAAAAGTAATAGGACTTGGAGAACCTCACTGCTTATGTATTATGTATTTATTATTTAAATATAGTATATTATTAAATATTAAATTATTAAATATGTATTTATTATTTAAATATAGTATTTATGTATTTATTTATAATTTAGAAAAATCATAATATAAATATAAACCGCAAATAAAAAAGTTAAAGATAATCAAATTTATTATTTGGACACATAAAACAGTGAGGCAGGAGAGGCGGTGGTAATGTCTGCTGTTGGCCCAACCCCAACCAAACACCTTGAGCTTGATGAACTTGATATATGCTTTCGGTAAGATGGAGCTACGGCACACACACAGCTTGAAAATCATTGGAAGTGCAGAGGGAAATGATTCCTGATCGGGTGATCTCGTTGCGTGGTGATGTAAGGTGGCCGGCCCATTCCCCTGACCTCGCTCGTTGTGATTTGTTTCTGAGGGCTACCTTAAATACCCCCACACTCTTGAAGCCCTTAAGGTTGCGTTTCAGCAGGAGGCAGCCACTGTTCCACCTGACATGACCCGCTGAGCCATGGCAGCTTTTAGAAATCTCCTCCAAGTGTGTATAGACAATAACAGCAAACATTTAGAGGATGTCATCTTTAAAACATGACCTATACAAACTGTTTTGAATAAGGTCTCTTCTGTACCAATAATTATTTGATTACCTTTGATGATTTTTTTTCACTTACCTTTGAAATGTGGGAGGTAATTTTGAATCACCCCATATTTTTGACAAATACTAATTAAAATTACACTGATTAAGAGACTGTATGATGTGGATGTCGGCTCAGGGTGGTTTGGGAGTGCCAGACAGGATTTTGTTTCAGTGTATAGCCTACTAGAGAAGAGATTGTCCAAATAATTAATAATAAACAGTTACAATTGGTGTAACTTACCAGATCTCCAGGTTCACCTTTTTCACCTTTGTCACCCTGCGGTAAAAGAAATAATTACTATTCAACTGCCAGGCCTAATAATTATGCAAATTAATATACACATCAATAAATTTATACATAAATTATGTTTGTTTGGACACACGACTGACATGAAACTGGGCTGTAAATTCCTGTTTAGTCACTGCTGTCCCTGGCTCTCCAACATCACCCTGTGGCAAAAAATAAGAATTGCAGTTCTGGCAGTAACCTCTCACGGCAGATTGAATTAACCTTCCAGTCTAATGGGCATCAGAGATATATATTCATATTACCTGTTCTCCTTTTTCTCCTTTATGGTATGTACTTGTACTGCCCTGCATAAAGATGACCAAGATTCTGTGTTGATGCCTTTCAAACACACCAGCAGTAAGAATTATAATTCAGAGTTATTCATTGTCTTTGCTCTACCTTTGGTCCTGGGGGTCCTCGATAACCCTTTTCACCCTATAGTGGAGAGGAGTAAAATAGATGGATGGTGTGGATACATAATGTTTAGTTAAGTGTGCAGATGTAATCATTAATACGACACACACTCACCTGTGCACCTATGGAACCTGGTAATCCTTGATGCCCTCTGTGTCCAGGAGGGCCCTTATTAAAAAAAAATTGTTAACAAAAATGGTATTTTGAAGCAAATCCTTAATTAGTCTAAGAATGTTATGTGATGTTGAACTCACTATAGGTCCTGGGTAGCCTGGAATTCCTGGCTCACCCTAATTTAAAACGAAAGAAAATAATACCAGAACTATTTATTGTGTACCGATACCACAGGACTATAAGAAGCTTGTCTAATGGTATCTATTTCTATTTTAGAGTAAATCCAAACAGTAACTAGTTTTATAGCATATTGTCTCTTGAAGAAAGCTACTTCTGGTTCACTCTTACCTGAAATCTCTTCATGAAAACGCTAATCTCCAGAGAATCCCCTTTCTCACCCTTCCTGCCCAGCTGACCCTGCAGAGGAATTAAGAAAAGAGGTAGACACGAGTTGGAATAGAGACAGAAAATAGGATGTAAGGATGTAAAATGAAGAATAAAAGGTAAATAAAAATAAAATGTCATTACAGTTGCGGTGTAATGATATTCTTTCTAGCTGATGTGAATACATTCTGCTTACTTTTTCCCCTGCAGTCCCATAAAACCCATCCAGGCCAGGTATCCCAGGATCTCCCCGGGTTCCATTACAGCCATCAGCACCAGGTTTTCCTCGAGGGCCTTGTTGCCCTGGGTGACCCTGTGTAGATGAAAGGTTAGAAGGTTAAAATGTACCCCAGTTTTTCCTGTATCGATCAACCATAACAATATGTATGTTCGCCAATCAGCCATAACATTAAAATCACCTGGCTATTTTTGTGTTGGTCCTATTCATGTCGCCAAAAAAGTTCTAACCTATGAAGGCATGTACTCCACAACACCACTGAGGGTATGCTGTGGTGCCCGGCATCAAGCAGTTTGCAGGACAACCTTGAATCCTTTTAAGTTGGAGGTGGGTTCTCCATTGTTTTGGACACGTCACATCCCACAGAAGGGGATTTGGAGGCCAGTTTTCCAGAAACCATTTCTGAACAGTTTCTGCAGTACATCAGAGTGCATTATCCTGCTGAAAGAAGCTACTGCTGTTAGGGAGCACCGTTTACATAAAGGGGTTTGCAGCAGCAGTCTGTTTTAGTATATAGTACGTGTCAAACTAGCATCCGCATGAATTCTAGGACCCAAGGTCTCTCAGCAGAACATTGCACAGAACATCAAACTGGTGGCTTGCCTTCTTCACATTGTCCTTCCTGCTGCCATCTCTATTCCAAAATGAGATATACAAGCACCCCACTGTCCATGTGGTGTATAAGAAAATGTGATTCATCATACAAGTCCACCATCTACCACCTCCATGGTCCAGTATCAATTCTCGTTGTACCATTGGACCATTGAAGGCACTTTCAGTGGTGGATAGTGGTCAAAAATGTGCACTCTGACTGGTCTGCAGCTGTACAGCCTCATATACAGCTATCTGTAATGCACAGTGTGTTCTGTCACTTTTTAAAAAATATAACCAGTATTAACTTTTTCAGCGATCTGTGCTCTCCTGTGGGGTCAAGTCACATGGGCCAGTCTTCACTCCCCATGCACATCACTGAGCCCTGGTGGCCACGAATATGTTCAGAATTGTTCAGAATGCAACATGTTACATGAAGATGTGCATGGTAGTGTGTGTGTGTGTGTGTGTAAGAGAGAGACAGAGAGAGAGAGAGAGAGAGAGAGAGAGAGAGAGAGAGAGAGAGAGAGAGTCTTGGTAATAAGCAGCCACTTACTGGAATACCATCTGCTCCTGGAAATCCTGGACTTCCTGTCATTCCCTACAAATAAGAGGCAAGAGGATGAATTTGACTGTTAGCTGACACAATTTTACTCCATCAGCACTGATGTTATTTAAAAAAAAAAAGCATTACACTACACCCTACTCTAGCACTATTAACGTTTTGAATGATTTTGAGTGAAATGTATTAGTAGGCTAAAGTTATACACACCTGGGCCCCTTTCGGTCCTGTGATGCCTGGCTCACCTGAGTTACCTTTCTGACCCTTGAAACCTTGGAGTCCAGGCTCACCTGTACGTCCTGGAGATCCTCTAGGGCCCTGAGGGCCTAGAGGACCTGGCTGGCCCTGTTATTGAGACAAAATGACAACACCCAAAGATATGTCTGAAAGATCGGAGTACACAGAAAGCCATGTAACTACTGAGTCCTTTGATAGAATACAACATTGAAAATATTTTATAGGCATAAACAATGTAATAAAAAAAAAAAGATCAGTCTCACCTTATGAGCAGAAAGATGAGAGTAAAATGATATAAAACTAGAACTTTCAGAGGATAATGATTACGATATTACAACACCACAAAAATAAAGTCACAGATCACAGTTAGATCATGGTAATATTATTGTTACCATGTTTTCATCCTGATATAATACTTATGAGCACTAGATGGCAATATTCATATACAGTATTTAGGTTCCATGTGGCCTGTGGCTTTTAAGACCATACTAAACTGGAAAGTTGCTATTTCTAAGCTCCAATCACAAGCGGCTGTGTTTTATTCAAACCAGCTTAGTGTTCATCACATGATTGATTCCCAACACACAACAAACACATTATGTAATTCCACAGCTTTCATATCAGTCTAATATCTAATGCTGTTAAAATAGTTTTTAACTATTATCTTGTTAAATAATTTTACCTTGACCCTGTAAAAAAAAAAATCGTCCCTTAAAGAAAGAAAGGAAAAAAAAAAAAAAAACAACAACAACAACAAAAAAACCCTGGTTGCTAAGTTCAATGAAACTCATATAGTGCGTTAGAACAATGAGGCAACCAAGTATTACTGTGCTATCGGACTATGAGTTTTGCTCAGACACATTTTTAAGACAGGAAGTAACTCACTTTTAAAGTGATCTGTTGATAAATCAACTATTAATTAATTTAAAAATTAATTATTATTAATTTTTTACAGTGTAGTATTATAAAGTTGTTATACCACTCTGCAATACTACACCTGTCCTTTCCTGCACAGATTTTATACTAAGATCCAAACATCTCCCACTATTTTGTAACCATATCGCAGTATAACGAAATAGTTACCTGTGGAGAAGAGTAGCCAGTTTACACTACAGCTAACTTAGTATTATATCAATCTAATATGATTTTACTTTGGTAAGACTGTGATGCTAAGCAATATGCTCAATGAAAGGAGAAAGGGTTTTAATAGGGTGAATTGATACATTTTTGGTTTCATTCAATCATTTGCCAAACTGGTTTATCCTACCAGTGTCATGGGGAAGCTGTAGCCTATCTTAGATGACTCTGGGTGAAAGTGAGGTACAGTCTGACCCGCTCACCAATCCATCACAGGGCCAACAAACACACACACACACACACACACACACACACACACACACACACACACACACACACACACA
>JAOUQZ010000047.1:9396131-9408519 GCA_028564935.1 Neosilurus hyrtlii
GTGTGTGTGTGTGTGTGTGTGTGTGTGTGTGTGTGTGTGTGTGTGTGTGTGTGTGTGTGTGTGTGTGTTTGTTTGTTGGGCGCAAGGAAAACATTTAAATGACCAGGGCTCTGAGCATGTGTTCTAAACAAATCGTGTGGAAAGATAGACTATAGCTATAGATCTCATCTTTCTAACACACTTTTTCCACTAACAGGGAATGGGTTCCGTTCTGGTTCATGCACCAAATTGTGAACACTTTGGAGCAATCCGAGCAAAAATAAATTGGTTTTGAACCTGAAAACTTGTTCCCAGCTGGAACCAAGAGATTATTTTGCTAATTTCCAAAAGTTTACTTTTCTACTGTGACATCAGTGGGTGAGTCATTGGTTTGGAGAGGAAGCAGGACTGAGCAATGGGTAATGCAATGAATAAATCAGACAAATATCTACAATTAGAGAACAAAAGCTAACAGGCTATCAATGCAGTTTGCAATCCTGCTACTACTGTTACCTCCATTGTGTAGTGTGCAACACCATGCCAATGATGAGGCATCCTTGATTACAAATGGGTCTGCGCTTAATCTACTTTACTATGGTCGCAGGGAGGTCGGAGAGTATCTTAGCTGACTCTGGACAGGGGTGGGGGTGGGGGGGTATGGATGTGTGTGCCCTCTGAATAGCTCACCAGTCCGTCACAGGGCCAATGCACACACTAGCACTCACACCTAAGGGAACTATGGCGCAACCAATTACCCTAATGTGCATGTCTTCGGTCTGTGGGACGAAACCAGAGTACCCAGAGAAAGCACACATGCAAGTTCCACACAGAGACACCCTCCCAGGACCTTCTTGTTGTGAGGCGTATGTGCTAACCACTACGCCACTGAGCCGTGTAATTGCCAATTATGTAAAGCATTATGGGATATAAATGTTTTCTAAACTGTGGTTAACAAGAGAAATATATGCCATTCTTATGAAAAAGTCTCCATTAAGGTCTATGGCCTACAAAATATTCAGATAATAAACTTTCTCCTTTGCATTAGGGAACACAGTAGCAAATACTAGTCTAAATAAGACTCATGTGTTATAAGCCCCAATGTCATTCAGTGTAAGAAATGTGCAATGTCATGACTACATTAGAAATTAAAATACTTCATGAAATGTTTACTGCCTAAAATATAAATTATAAATGCATTACTTTACTGATTGGAAACGTAATTTGGTTTAAAAATGTTAGGAATTTGGCACATATTGTAAAGTAGCTGCAAGTACCACAAATAACTGAACCAGTAGACATCCTGTGCTCAATTGCCTGTAATGAGATTTGGCCCCGAGAATAGCTTGAGAGCTGTGCAGCTCCTCGTCTTTGTCTTTAAATGGTAAACTACAGCTTCAGTTTGTTTCAGAGCGCCACTGAGTGCCAATAAACACAGAGCTGCAGAGACAAATGTAAGACAGCAGTAGAGGAAAGAGAAAAGCAGTGTGAGGATGTCCAGAGCTGTAAGCATGTTTGAAGAGAATGTCAGTGCCCACGTTAACAGACAAACAGAGACTCAGCCGCAAACAAAGACCCATATACAGTCATATTCAACCTCATTCAGGTCATCGCAGTTTCCACAGCAGTTTGAGACAATCAGGACATCCACATCAGGAGCTGACCAATGCTATATGTTGTGATTGAAACATTTCAAACATCAACACGCACTGTCACTAATACAACTGTTTTATTTTTGCATGTTTTTTTCCCCAATAGATCATGCGAACTACAGTAGTTTGTTTTTAGACAAATCTTTGCATAAACCATGTCATGGTATAAATGTACAGTATGAATCAAAATCTAGTTTGGGTACTCAAGCTCTCATGGGTAACATTAATAAAAATTTCACAACATAAAAATTATGGGAAATTTGCTCCAAAAGCTGACCTTTATCATTTAAAACCAAACATATATATAAATACTTTTGGGCCTGGAGCCCAGAGGTCAGCATTTTAGTACAGATGTTTATAAAGTCCTCTTGGTTCAGATTCAATTTATGGTTCAATAGACAGTTGGTTCCCATTTACATGATACAAAAATTGGGAAGCTAGACAGCCCCATGCACACTAAGCTGCAATGTACCGTTAGTTCTCACACATTTCTATCGTAGACAGTATTAACATTTTCAGCAGCTTATGTTGAAAATAGTAGCTCTTCTGTGGGATCAGACCTGACGGTTTAATTTTCACTGAATCCCTCTGCCAGTAAATCCAGAATGGAACCCTCCATTTTCTAACGCAAATCCTTTTTTTTTTGGCCTGAGTAATAGATATTGTTGTATTAGAATTACATTTAAGGTACTACTAGCAATGTTTATACCATTCAAACTGGTCCTGTTGCAAGAAGATAGTCAAGACTTCAGCAGTGAGTTTTATCCCTTTTCTTTTTAATTAAGATTTGGTTAAAGTGCATCATTTTGTGTGATGTAGGCTTTTTTGGAATTCCACCACAGACACAGGAATGAAATGGCTGCCATAAATAAGATATATATATATATATAAATTATAAATACATTTTTATAAATTTTATTTATATAAATGACATCTTCCCAATAAATAGTTTCTTAAATACATATCTACGAATTTTGTACCTGTATGCAAAGTCTTTAATGTGGGGTCATATTTACATAGATCCTCAGTATAAAGACAAGCGCATAAGCATAAACACCATTGGATCACATAAAGCAGAAAAGCGTCTCATGTCTGCATGTGGTAGTTTTAAGGGAAAACCCAGTTGGGGGACTGAAGTAGGCTTAACAATACTTTCCCAGGAGCTCTTTTTCTTGAGTCTATGATTCATTCATTCATTCATTTTCTGAACCGCTTAATCCTAATTAGGGTCGCGGGGAGGCTGGCGCCCAACTCTGGGCGAGGGCAGAGTACACCCTGAACAGCTCGCCAGGCCATCGCAGGGCAAGTCTATGATTGATTTTTCCATAAAAAAAATTCTGTTCTTTGGAAAATGTGACAATTCAAATGTGCTGTCAATCTTTTTTTTAAATTTATATTTATTTATTTATTTATTTTTTGGGAAGGGGCCGTCTCTTACACAGATGCACTAAGTATCCCTCTGACTTTTCCCCCATATATATGTTGTTTATTCCAAATAAACTATTTACAGGGTACAGGGAAGGCAACAGGAGAGGAAGAGTCATAGTTTAGATTGTTAATTCAGTAACAGATATCTCTCATTTGGGAAATCTTGGGTCTAAAAACAGCAGGAGGAACAGGAGAAAAACAGCAGCAGGCAACATGTGGATGTCTTCTAATGTCTTCTTTCTGAGAATTGCACCAGTACGTCCTCTGTTTTAAATACATACTTACATATAAAAAGATTTTGAAGATAAGCTTCTTTTTCAGCACAGTTTCTCTTGGACTTGATACTTTTAAATCAACAACCTCATGATACAGGCTCATCAGGAATTCCAACGAGTATCAACACATAACAATAAAATAAACATGTGATTGAACACCCACTGATCTACACTTAAACTGTCCACAGGGAGCTATTTTACAAAAGGCTGGATTTGTCTTTGGAACCACAAAATTTTTCTGATCAAAGCATTTTACCTTTTACATTAAGGGTAAAATTAGACAAATAAATACAGTTCTGTGAAAATCTTTATGTATTCATTCATGAATTCATTCGTCTTTTGTCAATTGTTGTGAGTGTTGGCCCTGCGATGGACTGGTGAGCTATTCTGGGTGTAACCTGTCTTTTCCCAGAGTCGGGTAAAATAGGCTCCAGCCTTCTCGTGACCCTAGTAGGTGGTTCGGCAAATGAATTAATGTAGAAAATGTTATACTATCGAAGCTGTGGTGCAAGAGGGAAGACTCTACAATATTCAGCTAATTTTTCAACACCATACTGAACTATTACTTGGCTTTTGAGGCTAAATTTTTTTGCTCTCCAGTGTATGTATCCTCCACAGTGTGAGTTGGTGTTTATGCTGCTCTTAGTCTGTTTAGACGTGGCCATAATTAGTCCACCACACATGCAAAACCATGTGCCTCAAACTGCTGACAAAGATGAGCATGCTCAGACTTATAAAAGCAGAAGTCCAGACCAACTGAAGCTTTTTATATATGAACAAGCAAATATAACAAGCATTTCCTGCCTCATCATTTATTTTAAAAGATAAAGATAAAAGCTATTAACTAAAAAGGAATGTACACGTCCTGTGATGGAATTTAAAATTGGGTGGGGCTGATCTAAGTGTAGAAGTCTGCGTATGGGGTTATGCACAAGTGTGAATCTGAATGTTTGTGTTCTGGCTAGGGCCTCCAGTATCCCAGAGGTCTTTGGACACCTGTGAAGTTGCCTCAGAATTTAGGAATGGACTGTCTGAGATCCTGAACAGAGTGTAGACATGGCCCAGCTGCAGTGTGAATGAACATAAAGGCATATGGGAAGCATGAAGGGGAGGCTGCAATGTGAGGATGAAAAATTACACTAACTTACTAAACTCAGTCAATTTATTGTCCCATTATCTGAACATTTCATATACAAACCTAAATGATATCAGAATGTATTATCACTGCTCTTATGCATAGAGGAAAAAATATTTCTTTTCATCAAACAAAAAGACCTGCATATGGCATCACAGGGTGAAAACCTATTTTCATGAGTCTTGCACAGGATTAGATTTAAATGTAGAAATTTATTAAACAGAATAAGCAGACACAGAAAAAGGGAAAATAATGAAACTAGGCAAGAAAAAGACAACAAACTAAGCCAGTGGTGATAAAAAAAACCAAACAAATTCAGGTCAAACCAGAAAAACTGTTCTATAAACATCAAGTTAGAACATTGGTAAGCGTGACTTCATTTGGTAACAATATGTTCCATCTGATCAATCATGGCAGAGTCTGTAGTTATTCCCTGGCCATGGGTTACGTGGAAAAAAAATCTGAGGAAATAGTCAGTGACAACATGGTATGAGTTTGTGATGGGAGTGTACTGGGAGAAGATATATATTATGGAGTACTGGATAACTACATTAAGAACCAATATTCAGAGAATCTAAGTGACAATGTATTAGATACTACTGTTTAGAAGATACTACACTGGAATGTGATCTGATTGTTGTGCTGCTGACATAGTCACATAGTGATTAGCACATCTGGCTCACAACAAGAAGGTCCTGTGTTCGAGTCCCCGTCTTAGTGAGGGCATTTCTGAGTGCAGTTTCCTTCGGGTACTCTGGTTTCCTTCCACAGTCCAAAGACATGCATATTACGCTGATTGCAGCTGACTCTGGGCGAAGGCAGAGTACACTCTAAACAGCTGGTCAAACCATCACAGGGCCAACACACACACACACACACAAAACACACACACATAACCATTCACACTCACACCCAGGGACAATTTGGAACAGCCAACCAGGCTAATGTCTTTTGACTGTTGGAGGACACTGGAGTACCTAATGGAAACCCATGCAAACATGGGGAGGACATGCAATTTTCACACAGAGAAGCCCTTGCTGAGCCAGGGACACAAAACCCAGCACTTTCTTGCTGTTGCTGTAAGGCAGACGTGTTAACCACTATGTCAGCATGCCACCCTTTAAGGTTTTAGTTTATGGTTTATTGCTTATTTTTTATACTTTTAAAAATCATGACAGATGCAGGTCAGCATGAGCACATGTGTGAGCAAGTGTCTCTTTAAGTCTTTTAAGTTTAATAGTATAAAACAGAGAGCCAATGAAAAACAACTAAAATGAGATTTCTATAGTTTATATTTACATATTTCACTGCACTGCAGCAGGTCAGGTGAGCTCTGCATTTTAAGTCGGCTAGTCCTAATAGTTCTCTGTCACTAACAGCATCTGTTCCAGTCTGTTCAGCATGGTCATTCAATGCACTGGGCTCTTTACGGGTGTTTAAGTATAGACTTTGGGAAACACAAGAACAACAAGATTCCTGTGGCTTATTTTTCCATTTTGGGTGTGAAATTTTTAACACCACTTGCTCTAAGTGACTGTAATGAACTGTGAGTTTCTGGGTTTTTGATTCAAGCATTACCCACTCAAAATAAACTGTTTTTCAATCCAGAGATAGTAGACCAATCACACCATTCCCACGTAGTACATACGAATAGACTTTACGCAACCTTCATACTTGAAAATGTTTTAATCAGTGAAAATCCCTAACCTCTAAATCATGAAAGCCTTGTTTTAGTTTGCTTTTCTCATGTTCCCATGTAATATATATCAAAACAGGCTTGGTGAATACTGCTGATCTCTCTCAAGGATTACTCCTCACTGTGACGGACCGTCAGGGCCAGCAAGGCATTCTCTGCTGGCCCAAACACTATCAGAAGCACTAACCTACATTTACAACTTAAATTCTAGTATTTGTTCCATGAAATTGAATTAATTTATTCCCAACTGTCTATCCTCCTCATTTTGTAAAGTGTCTCTTGGCTGCACTGCTTCCAGTACATGTATGTGATGTTAGATTTTTTTGGCCAATCAGATTTCAGCCTCTATGTGCTGCCATGTCAATCTAATCTGCCCAGGGATTTCAGAATCAGTAGTGCTGGGCAATTTTACTGTGATGGGACTACCATTAGTGATGGGACTGTTTCTTTTCCAATCAGATTTCAAATTCACCTCACAGGGCCAGCTAGCTGGCTTACAATAATGTCAGTATTTTTCCGTCCTCTGATTGGTTGGTCAGAGAAAAAAAGGAGGATGGATTTTGTCTATAAATAATAGAGTATTATGTATTTCATTTTTTTTGTGTTTTTGTCATGTTATTAGATAAACATTAATTCTGAACTGCTCCAGATGATATTGTAGTGTAGAGGTTTGGAGCAGTCTGGACCCTTTATCACCGAGCTGTTACATTTACACTTGTTACATTTGGCCGAGCACCAAATTTTCCAACAGCTTCCACCGGTGATCACCGGTGGAAGCTACATAAGGCTCGGAGTTGTCAGCAGAAATGTAACTTAGGCATATTGGCGACGATGCATTTAGAGATGAAGGGTTAACTGGGTTTCTTGCTTTAGTAATAATGGTATTCATCCTCAATATGTGAAACGCCTCTCTCTCTGTAATGTCAGGCCTTGTTATATTGTGTTTTTGTATATTACTGATGGTTTCTATAATTGTTAGGTGATAGTGGTGGTATTAAGAGGTGGATTAAGTACATTAAGTCTCCACTGAAGGACCAGGTACCAAATGCACGGCTCGCCACTGACTATTAAATATGTGCCTTGACTTGGCGAATAAGTTTTATATATTATAAATATAACTGATCCCTACAGGCCATTTTTAAGTGAATACCTTTAACTTAAAATTTACAACAAGGGCTGAAAGAATGCATCACAAATTAAAACCCAGTCTATCCAGCACCTGTAACCAGTGCAACGAGCAACTGTGTGCAGAAACTCACACTTTCTCATGGACAAAGTTGACACTTTCTTCCAGTCCAGCTGTTCTAAAGACACTGTGCATTAGCAGACTAATTCAACAATCTGGGAATGGATCCAAATGTGGCAAGATACCATGTCTGCCAGGATGTGCTTTCTGATGTAAATCACTAAGGCTTGTACACTTGAAGTGAGATCAAATATTGTTCTGTATCACCAGTATCGGCTAACACACTATTTCAAATCAGGAACAGCAGCAAACAAATTGCCGAGTCACTTCAATCGTCCCTCCGGAAAGCTCGTGCTTGTCAGAAAAAGGGATGTTCCACCTAAACCCCTACATAAAAGTGATTTGAGTTAAATGGTCTCAGGGCTAGCTTTGGAGACCACTGCGAGGATATAATGGGAAACACATGGTTGAATGATAGTAAACCAGGTGCAGTGGTTATGTTTTCCACATCCATTTTTTAACTATTTAATACTATTTAACCAGTTCATAGGATTAAAATAATTAAAAGGCAATATTAAAAGATGGATAAAAACATGTGAGAGAGGTGAGTAAAACAGGTAAAACCAAGATTTATTATTGTGTTACGGTATAGAGGAAAAATAGGTACTAAAATAATTTAGAGTTTACATTTTTTTTAACAATGATGTGTACATGCTAATGAATGAAGTAATCAGATTTTTTCAGAGCTAGGCCAGTTTAGGACATACAATCTCTCTAAGCTTGATTACTGTTGGTATAATTCCAATAACTATAAGTAAACTCATTTGTAGTATCTGCCCTGAGAAAGTTTATTTACTGTCATGAAAACATGCATTACTATTACTATGATTTCACAGTAAAGACAGTAGCCACCTCCTCCTGTCCAGATGTGAGTTTGTATGACCACTAGAGAAAGGCAAGAGAATGAAAGACATAGGATGTGTCTACAATGCATAGATTCTCCGCTGATTTCAGTCAAGAGTCCTGGATTCCTTTAAAACATACTCCTCAACAAAAATATATTTCCATCTTCCAACTCCTGTTTTAAAGGAGATACACATATTTTAAAATCCTGCAGTGCAGTGAAAAAACTGGAAAGACTTTACCTCTGTCTATCCTCCAACCAGTCCTGCCTTATGCACTGCCTTTTACAAAGCATGCAGAAGCAGTGGAAGGAGCAGCTCTGTTCTGGCCGAGAACTGAGCTCAATTCTGACTCACAATGGAACCAGTAGTGGAAACCAAAGAAACTAAAACTATATACCTGAATCTTTATCTTTTTTTCACTTCTTTTCTTTTCTTTTTCACCCTTTAGGTGAACTCTAAGCT
This sequence comes from Neosilurus hyrtlii, assembly GCA_028564935.1. Lineage (NCBI taxonomy): Eukaryota > Metazoa > Chordata > Actinopteri > Siluriformes > Plotosidae > Neosilurus > Neosilurus hyrtlii. Next base: position 9,404,847 of record JAOUQZ010000047.1, read on the forward strand.
CAAAGTGTTTGAAATGACAATGCTAGATGACAGTGCAAACCCTGACAGAAGAAACAGACCACACCAGTGCCATACAATGTGTTAGCTCTTACACTACCACATGTTTAAAGCCCTCAGCTACAGCAAACAAATTGAATTGATCAAGAGGAACCCGTTATGTTTCTAACTGTTATGTTTCTGACTGATTACACAAAACTATACAGAGGGCAGTGACTCACATTTTCCTCTTCACTGCTGAAGTCAGTCTACATGAAGTTTGCTTACTAATGCCAGTCTTGCTGGAAACTAGTGTGGTGAAATATTAGCCAGTACCAATGAATATATTGAGTGGTAGATGATTGACAGTATTTGAGGGAAAATCTCAGTCAGGAGGTAGTTCTGAATGGGAAACGTTTACCACTTTTCTGAGAAACCAATTTCCAAATAAGCATTTATAAGCAATTCTTTAGATTCTATAAAGCCATTTTCTTCTGTAAGATTTGCAGATGTGATAGCACATTTGATTACACCCGCACAAAAGCAGTGGAAGATGGCGTTTTTCACATGAGGAAGAAAGCACTTTATCTGGTTAATAATAAAACTTATTTGGTTTGTTTGGCTTAACAGATGTTTACTAATCCTCATACGAATGAGCTCACAGACGGCTGTGGCTGTGGCTGTGGCATCAACCTGGATTCAAAATCGAGATATCCATCTCCTTGTCAATGCGCCACTTGGGAGCCCTACATTTTGACACCTTTTTTTTATAACGGTCCATGTTGAATATGCAACATATATTTTAAGTTAATTTTACTTTGTGATCATAGCCAAACTTTGAAACAACAACCTCACTTAAATATTGCTTTACCCTTTTACTTAGTTTAAGCCGTTTTTAAAGTTATGTTTATAAATCCCCAGCAAGATGCCCCCCCATTTAAGCATTCAGGGTTGTGCTTATTGGCCATGTATACAAGTTTACTAGAATATATAATGATAATATATAAAATTTGCACAAACACATGATCACTGGTTAAAAGTCAGTATCCCACATCAGGCCATGTGTCCCACACCTTGGTAGAATTATTCTTCTCCAAGATAAGTTGTATGACATTTCCTTGATTTTAAGTGGGTGTAATGCCAGAACAATCCTGTTGAACAAACTGGCCTTTGATAATTAATTGTCCTGTTTCTATGTCAAGCTCCCAGCCAGACATTATGGCAAAAGATAAAAGTTTCCCATATCTGCAGCTATCTGTCCTCTTCCCAAAAAGAGAAAATAGAGCTATTTAGAGCACCCTAAATATCCAAGGGGAAATTTTCTTATTTTCTTCTTATTTATCTCGAATAGCAGCTTGGGTCTTGTGCTTGCCTCACACATACAATGACCCTCTTGTCCTATAAGCACAAGAATGTAATGCTGAAAGGCTTTACAACAGCTGTCAAGGATGCAGTAGCTGCATGCTCAAAGCAATGGGTTGGGGAGGAAAGAAAAGAGCTTCTTTGGCCCAAAATATGTAAAGAAAGGACTTAATAAGCCAAATCATATGACCCTGGTATTTCAACTGAAATACCTGGTAAAAAGAATGATAACAGAAAAGATACCACTACAGAAGTGATTTAAACTGGTGGTAATTCAATATTATTACATAATAACAGTTAAAAACTCCACTGATTAAATAATAAAATATCTCCCCTCTGTACAGGGGTAAGGTGAAGGTATGCATTTTTGTCTTTGATGAGTGTTTTATACCGCTTCTCTGTGCAACTTGTGGAATTTCTTATGGTTTTTTTTAGGAGCTTTAACAAGTGATCTCTAAGAGCACACATCACTGCAACTTTTACTGTCATTTTATCAGTTCTGCCTTAACCAGTAGACGTGAGGTAGTAAATATCTATAAAAGTTTCATGATGATATAAAATTAAAAGATCTAGGTTAGAATCTGGTATAATAAATGAAATGAAAAATACCTGCATTAATCTTTATCTTGTCATAGTTTGATTTCAATCATAATTTTGTATAATGTTTGGATTTCATATTCTACTTTGGTGCAAATACATTTGGGATTGTTTTGATGATACTAATAATAGTAATACTGCTTTTAAGGATTAAACTGGTTTGAATAAATAATATATTTACTAATATTGTTTAATATAAGAATTAACATCATCTCTCACATTTCGTGCTTGTCAGCCTCTCCTACAAAGATTTAAACATTCATTGATTCATTTGCCGAACCGCTTAATCCTACTAGGGCTGTGGGGAGGCTGGAGCCTATCTCAGCTGTCTCTGGGGAAAGGCAGGGTATGCCCAGAACAGCTCGCCACTCCATCGCAGAGCCAACACACACACACACACACACACACACACACACATACACACACACACACACACACACACACAAAACCGTTCACAATCACACTCACACCTAGGGGCAATTTGGAACAGGCAATTATCCTGTTGTGGATGACTTTCGACTGTAGAAGGAAACTGGATTACTCAAAGAAAAAACCCACACAAATACAAGGAGAACATGCAAACTCCACACTGAAACACCCTTGCCAAGCCAAGGAATTCTAGCTGTGGAGGATTTTCCACTCAGTCTATGGGTTAGAATACAGGTCATTTTTTAAAAAGAGGAAACTGGGACTGGCATGTTCATAATCAAAAGGAGACAGAGAAAGGGCTCTGAGTTTATCTGATCTTTCCACTCAGATGTAGTCGGTGTTATCACAGGAAGTTATTATATTCTCTGCTGGAGAGTTATGGGCGTATGTAACATTCCATACACTTACAAATGAATGCTTCATGTATTTACTTACAGACATAGTTCCAATTATAAATGACCCTGGTCATCTATGTCATAAAAAAAAAAGGCTTTAGTGTGTTTTTCTCAAAAAGACATCTGATAGTATGCACTGTGCTGAAAATCCATGTGTCACTTCCTTTTCCAGAGGTACCGAGCTCTACAGTTTCCCACAATAGATAAAGCCAGTACTGATTTTCTTTATTGCTATATTATATATTTACAGACTACATTCGAGAGAAACTATTTACCTTTCTATCAAAGACTAAACAAATGTCTGAATGAATTAATAAAACAATGGTTCATTTAAGTATTTAATCTAAAAGACATTTCTATATTGATACACAAAAGATTTTTTCCCCTATGACATTTCTTTTGAAAGAATGTTAGAAGCCTCACAGATTTTCAGTACATATTATGATCTATTTCTGTACTATTTCTGTACACATCATTATATAATCTACAGTACCACACTGGTACTGTTGATGATATAACATTTCCTATCATTACACTTTCACAGTTAGAACTCAGTCAAAAAATTTTGCAAATCCACTAACATGTCATAAATACTAGCTCTGAAATCTGCTGCAATCAGTTGCAATGTATAATGAACTATGGCACCTGGCTACTTTTGGCCAAGGAACCATGCCAAGCTATTTGGCTGCTTACTGGAATACATACATACACACACACATTTAAACATTCATTGATTCATTTGCCGAACCGCTTAATCCTACTAGGGCTGTGGGGAGGCAGGAGCCTATCTCAGCTGACTCTGGGCAAAGGCAGAGTATGTGTGTGTGTGTTGGCTCCATCGCACAGCCAACACACACACACACACACACACACACACACACACACACACACACACACACACACACACACACACA
>JAOUQZ010000047.1:9413459-9434841 GCA_028564935.1 Neosilurus hyrtlii
TAATACTGTATATGTTTATAGAGATATTAGTGGATACCCAAACTACAAGATTATTTTCCATGTTTGTATCGATCCATTTTCTATACTCACTGATACACACACACACATATATATATATATATATATATATATATATATGTCTTAATATATAAAATTATGAGTGGATTAAATAGGGAAAAATAAAGATTGTGACAGCCAAATAAACCAAATAAGTAATAAAACAGGCACTTATTATCAAACAAGTAAAGAGATGAGTGCAGGGGGAACTGTGATAACTAAATCCTGGCCTAGAAGTTAGGGGTCCTTGACTTGTGGTGTTGTTACAAAAAAATGGCGACTGGGTGATCAACTGTTAGGTTATAAAAAACAACAATTACAATGTATTGTGGGATTGCCCCCGCGATCCGACGCCAGAATAAGCGGAAAAAGATGAATGAATGAATGAAAAAACAATGCATTGTTGCAAACTATGAATAAGGTACAATTAAAACAAAACAAAACAATGAAGCCCCAGTGGTGGAAAAATACCATAAAAAATACCACCATACTCATACCAAGGAAACCTCACATACATAATATTATGGCTGAAGCAATTTCTCCTTCCCACATGGTCCAAGAACATTCACAAACACACTTCATAAACACTGAAATCTTAATATGTGTGAAACCTGTATACTTGGCTCTTGGGTAAACCACATTTACCATAATTTAAGGAGCTACACAATGAGTGCTATCCACTGAAATAACAGACACCTCTGCGCAGGACAACAGGAGAATATACTGTACACAGCAAAAACACACCCTAACCTGCCATTACTGAAGACAATAACTGCTAATTCATTGCAAATTATTTGCTATAAATGTTTGTAATGGCAATCAGCAAGAGTTCATGTGAACCACGTTCAAGAGCTAATAACATATTTTATTATAATAAATGAATCAAACAAGAACAAAATCTAATCCAACTTGTCAATTTTAGCTGAGATCCTGTTCCTTTTCGGTAGGCTATAGAATAAAATTTATAAAAAATATATATAATATAAAGCATAACAAACAAAACAAGCTGATCTGAAGACACTCATTGGTTGTACCTAGTGACAATCATTTGGTTATTTCATACATAATTCCACATGATGACACATTTTATATTTGTAAAAGAGCTTGCTATTTAAAACTAGAAAGTAGCAATCAGGCTAAAACATGAAACATTTTTTCCTATTTGTAGTACTGTGTTCTTGCTGTGCCTGCTTTAACATCAGTAAATTACAAAGGAGTTCATATTTAAATGCCCATTACTTTCCACCATTCCAGAACAGATCTCTTCAGAATCTCACTGTTGAGGACGCTCCCTTCAGAGAGATGAGGGAACCACCACCATCACTTCAAAATAACTGCAATTACACATTTCCCTGGTCTTTGGTCTGTATAGATAACAAGAGGAATATATGAATGATCGTAGTTAGTGCCAGTGGACACTGATGTGTTGAAGACATAACCACTTGTTATGCAACTAAAAACCCAATGAAAACTGAATGGTCTTTATTCACAAGGAAACATTTTCAGACCCCCCCAGAATTGAACGGGAATTCCCGGCCTCATTCCTTAACTCTGACCCATCAATGCCCTGAAGCCATGAGCGACCATCTCCATAGTACTGTGCAAATATATGTGATAAAGCATACAGGACATGCGAAATCTTTTAGGAATTGCATTTTAAACCATTATTTGAAATAAAAGTAATTAAAATATCAGCTACATGATGGAGTATAGAACACTAGAGATATATGAGTGACATACAAATGACCTCGCAATCTCTGCCATATTCTGATATTTTGGGAGTAGAAAGTGACACAAAGATTTATGTGCTTTCTAATGGAGAGGGCGATAGGGTAAGACATGCCTCCCATTTCTCAGACAGGCTAATCCTTCTTGACCAGTCAAACCTATTTTGCTTATCTCTTGTAATTGTTTCTTGTTTTCTCAGAACACATTGCTGCACTAAAACAATCCTAATTAATATTTTTATCTTGCTTGGTACACTTAGGGGTTTGGGTAACACTAGTGGAAGCTAAATAATTAGACTGTTAATGGAAGTGAATAATTTCGATGTTTGAAAAAGACCATTTCCTTTAATAGAACCCTAATGTCGTTTTATCTGGATAATAGATAAATCTCATTGTTGAAAGCTGTACCATTACAGCAGTCTTTTAAGATTATTAGTTGTCACATTGTATGAGATGATCTCAATTAAAGGTGCAGTCAATGATTTAGTGAAATATCTTCCTATGGACTGCTTGTTCTGTGTGTACACTGAAAAAAAAAGAAAAAAAAAGAAAAAGAAAAAACCCTCAGCAATCAGAAAATGAGACACAATAGTATAGACCAAGCCACACAACACTATTTCACCATCATTGCCCTGACAGTGCACATCCATGAATTTTGGGGTGAAGTTTCTTGAGCACTGATTAGAAGTGTGTAAACTGGGGTACAAGGAACAACACGAAATGCTTATTCTAAAAATGAGCTTGAGATAATAATTATATTTTTCTTTCCACTGCCATGCATGGTAGCTTTGCAACTCTGAGGGGGCCTGGCATGTAGTTTGTTAATGTTTAAAAGTTAATTACAGAGCAAATACTGAGCCGGTATGATCACTTACACAAACACTATTTTTATTCACATTTCTTGAAATGTTTTACATCACTCTATGCAGTCCAGTAGTTAGTTGCATTTAGATGAGTGTCATAAATGAAATCCTACTCTGAAGTTTGATGATCAAACTTCTCTGTCACCGCCACTGTCAAGAGTGTGAACTCATCAGAGTGAACTCATAAATGAAGATATGACATTTTTGTCTGTTTGCAATTTTGTAAACAGAGCTTTACACATCCACACAGGGAATTTATTTCAAAACAAAGCACAATATTTCCCAGAGTAAACAGCTGCTCAAATGGGCTTATGAATTTCACAGTCCAATGGTCTCACACTCTTAGTAAGTACAATAGTTGCAAGAATTCTGATATATTGGTAGCACAGTGGTTGGCACGTTCGGCTCACAGCAAGAAGGTACTGGGTTTAATTCCCAGGCTTCGGTCGTTTCTGAATGAAGTTTGCATGTTCTCCCCATGCTTATGTGGGTTTCCTCTGGGTACTCCGGTTTCCACCCACAGTTATGCACAGTAGGCTAATTGGCTGTGAGAGTGTGAATGGTTGTATGCGTGTTGGCCTTGCAATGGCCTGCCGAGCTGTTCAGGGTGTACCCCGCCTTCACCCAGAGTCGGCAGAGATGGGCACCAGCCTCCCTTGGACATTAATTACGAATGAGCGGCTTAGAAAATGAACAAATGAATGAATGAATGAATGAATGAATCTGATAGATCTGATTAGTGGGTCACAGTATCATTGTCACAGTAAACAGTCAAATTCGAGTGCATTTACCCTCACTGACCCATTTGTCAAGCTGCTTACTCGTAGTAGGGTCATGGGGAGATTGGAGCCTATCTCAGTTGATACTGGGCGAAGGCAATGTACACACAAAACAGCTCGCCAGACCATTGCAGGGCCAACACACACACACAACCACTTACACTCACACCTAGGGGCAATTTGGAACAGTCAAACAACATTATGTGCATGTCTTTGGACCGGAGTACCAGGAGAAAACCTATATAAAGACTCCTAAAACATGTATACTCCACACAGAAACTCCCAAGCTCAGGACCCAGGATCTTCTTTTGGTAAGGTGGACGTGTTAACCATTACACCACTGTGTCACCCTAAGTGTATGCATGCATTAACAGGCGTGCAGCCTTTCCAGTTGATCCTGCCCTTCCCGTACTTTTAACTCTTTTTTTTCTTACTTACTTTAACTTTGTTTCCTTGTACTGTTTTATTGTTCATAAGTAGCTGCCCTCTCAATATGTGGGTTGAGAGAGTTTGTGTACTTTTATTTGCTGTGGATATTATTCTACACAATTTCCTCCAGGATGAGTAAAGTATTCTGATTCTGATTGAAGTGCAGCATTGTATTTAACAGCAGATAAGAGTCCCCTATTTTTTGACGGTAAATGAAACTGGAGTTTATAGCTTTGACGTAAGTATATTTAAGTGTGTTTAGATGAACAAGCCTGATGACAGTGTGATGACTCAGTGAAGTTACTCTTAACACTGCATGTTTATATAGCTCAGCGGACACTCTCTGAGATGCTGCATATTTCTCATCCCATTACAAATCAGATAATTCAGATCGAGCGGAAACTCCATAGTCAACTACTTTAGCAATGCTGTGGCTACTGACTAATCACAAAGACAAAACTTCTCCAGTCACTTATACAGTATTCTCCCAGCTCTGAGAGCATAGATTTAGCTAAGCCAGATAACAGGTGTCTGGCACAAGCTGGACTCCAGACGCCAAGTTTTTGCGTGAGAGCTGGAGAAAAAACACAGTAAGTATCTGTACATAGAAACTTCTGACTGAGTCGACTTGTCTGATACAACAACACTGGGATTGATAACAGCAGATGCTCTGTCACCATGTACATTCACAAGCTTTTTTCAAGAGACAGTAACTGTAAATGGAGTAAATGAAGAGAAGAATGACTGAAAATGACTCATGAGTCATAAATTATGAGCTTAAAAACAGACACAGTTTAACAAGGTGTCTAATCTCTTCTATTGATTTGAAAAAGCATTTGCCATTAATCAGATCCATGAGCACTGTACATTGCTATGGGACAATTTCTACTAACACTGGGAATGTTATTATTACTTTTAAGCTCCTCAAGGGGAAAAGGGCATCTTGAGAAATTCAGAATGCTGCTTTAAGCTACCAAATATGGACATACTGCTGGTTTCTGACATTTTAACATAGATTCCAAGCATTTTTGACATGTACTCTGACATTTCGATATCCGCTCAGTCGATTAGCTGATAGATAAGACTATTTTGGAGTAAGAGCTCTAACTAAAAGGTTGATCAAAAACCTTGTAGTCACCCAACCATCATATATATATATATATATATTTTCACTAGTTTTCGGAGCCTGGCTCTGGGGTTTAGCCCATTCTGCCACAGGAGCATTAGTGCAGTCACACATTCGTGTCTGGCAAAGAGGCCTGGGAAGGATTTGGTGTTCCAGTTCGTCCCAAAGGTGTTCAGTAGGGCTCTGAGCAAGCAACTTGAGTTCTTCCTCTTCAACCTTTGGAAAACAGTCTTCATGATTCTTCTTGAAATCCTCATGGACCTCACTTTATGCACAGGGACATTGTCATGACGGAACAGGTTTGACCCCTCTGCTTCCAGTGAATGAAATCCGTAATGCTCAGCATACAGGGACATTCTGTACAACTTTGTGGAAATAGTTTGGGAAAGACTCACAAATGAGTGTAATGTTCAGGTGTCCACAAACCTTTGGTTCCTAGTGTACATATGTTAAATCTACTTAAATAAAAGGTAATTTTGTATAATAGTCCTGTCCTGAAATGTACATATGAGCCATAGGATATCAGGTATACGTTTTTACCTTCAAATGGCAAGAGATTAAACACAACTACAAACAAAGCTTCAAGATTCTTATCAATAGACTTTTTAGTGTAAACTCAGTGGCTTATGGCTTACTTTCATAATATTTCCCCTTCCTGCCTCACTGAAAAAACGTGTGTATTGTTCTTGTCCACAATACCAAAGTGCAAGTTACAACGACAGTTGTCTTTTATTCTATTATATTATTCTATTTGCACGATAAGTTAAAAAAAAAGCCCAGTGTTCCAAATGATTCCCTTATGTAACTAAATGCATGCTCTGATACAGAATTGCTTATGTGGATTGTGATAAGGTCCTGGGGTCTCATAACTTGAATCACTCAAAGCTTTCTGAACCCTGACTTTCTGACCTTTGACCACTGACCTCTGATTCTAGTAGGGACCCTATCTGCATGAAGGCTTGACCCTAACCAAATGTCAGAGGGTAACAGTGATAGGATATCTGCAACACAGGACCCCACTGAATCAGTGATCAACACATTTTGGACTTCAAAAAGGCTCAGAATTGTGGATAATGTGATGTGAATTTGTGTGATGAACTGAACTGAAGGTAACTGTCTACATAGTGAGTGCCAACGATTCTGCTACTTTTATATCCATGTGTATTAACTTTAATTTTTTTTACATTTTGCTATACTGTATGAATCCCTCAAGGGAAATTATTACCTCTCCATTTAACCCATCCAAAGTGAGCACACACACATAAACAGTGAGCACACACACTCGGAGCAGTGGGCTGCCACACACAGCGCCCGGAGAGCAGTTGGGGGGTTAGGTGCCTTGCTCAAGGGCACTTCAGCCATGAAGGTGGAGGAAGGGAAGGTGCAGTTCACTCCCCCACCACCACACATTTTTCCTGCTGGTTCTGGAATCGAACCAGTGACCTTTCGGTCTCAAAGCCGCTTCTCTAACCATTTACTCCTCATACCTAGTGTTGCTGAGTGGATTTGGATCCACCATGGCCTGATTAGGATAAATTGGTTACTGAATAGAAAAGAAAGAATGAAATAGTTGTAATGTTTTGTGTTACTCAGTGGAACCAACTCTCTCATTCACTTTCAGTAAGCTAAATACTGCTCATGACCAGGTTGCTTCAGAGGCTACTGAGCACAAGGTGAAACTAGGCTCTGTAGGAGATGCTAGTCTATTACAAGGCACCACACATACAAACTCTCGAACACACTTATTTACACCTAGAGACAATATAGTTCAGTTAATCTACCTACTGCCATGTTTTATGGAGGAAACTGGTGAACTGGGAGGAAACCTAAGCAGACAAAGTGAGAACATGCACAGAAACTCAACACAGACAATAACATGAGTCCAGGATGTATACAAGGATCCTGGAATTGTTTCACAGCAATTCATGTTAATTTTTCTTCATCACTTCTCTGTAAAGTCTCTACAGTGATGCCGATTTGCTGCTGAACAGCACTGAGGAGGAAACCTAACCCCCAATAAGGACAAGTACAGAGGGACACTTCCTCACTGCACAGGAGGAAGATATCCCACCTATCAAGCAATGTTTATTGGTTTAATGAGTATGAGGGAGTAATGCACTCTATGTGTGGCTTATATCATGCAAACGTGTGGGTTGCTCTGCTTCATATATTTAAGGGAGTATGCGGCATCTGTTAAGCAGTAAAAATGCCAGCAATGCCAGCAGACTCCATATGGTTTTCCTGTGCATATTGTATCTTCGTCCTGCAATTATACTTGTATAATAATATAATTATATTGATGCCTGATAATGTGTAATGAGAAAAAGTCACAAGTTCAGTGTAAATGCTCTTAATAAGGCTTTTCAGTGAAAACAAACATCTGCATGTTTGCACTATACAGCTGGGGAAATAGAGCTCATATGGTGTGCATATATCTGTGTTTATTTGTGTGAGTTAACAGGATAAACTGAGGCTCTGCTGCATTGTTGCAAGTATCAGAGGCAAATGCCCATTATACATTATACCAGGTATGCACTGAAGTTACAGGGAACCAACAACATTAATAACACACTGCCAGCGAATGATATATATTTAAATAAAAAGCTATCACCCTAACTATTTGGTTTGATAATATTTGTCTGATTCAAATAAAAAGAAATGCTCAAATTATTTATAATCTGCATTAAGTCAGTGGAGCCGGTGACGTAGTGGGCAGGGTGTTGGGCTCATGACCGAGAGGCCGTGGGATCCTCTTTAGATCCCCACCATGCTAAGTTCCCTGGTCAAGGTCTTAACCACAAGTGCCTCTGTCTACCCCGCAGTATCAATGGGTACCAGTAAAAAATACTGGTAAGGTAACCTGTGATGGACTAGCGTCCCCTCCAGGAGGAGTTGAACTTCTAGTTGCTTCACACTTCGGAAACAGGGATAAGCACCGGCCTGATGAGCCAGTAGGCTTGGGTGTAAAAAGCCCAAACTTAATAACCCTTAGTTTTGTCTGTGCAGTGTGACTTGAATGTACTCTGCCTTGATTTAGAGCATAATGGGCCTTACCTTCACCTTAAGCTTCTCATTCAGAAACATTTTAGACCATAATTGTAAAGATTCACACTGATAATCTCTTCCTTATCAGGGGTTCTCCTTCCGCAAAAGAAGACTACCATCCCAGACTAAGGAGAACAAAGAGAACAGACAGCGAGCTTGGAAACCCCCCCCCCCCCCTTTTTTTTTAAAGGAACTATGCCTAAAATGTCCCCTATGTCGGCACACTGTGATCCCAAGAGGCTAATGTCAAAGAGGGAAACCTGCCTTGAGAAGGCACATTAAGGGCATGTTATGGCTGGGAACACTGACTCATCCTACCCAAAGACATTCGTTCTGTTGTGCTCTTAAGCTAAAGAACAAGTGTAGAAACAATTGGGGTTAAACTGAATTGAGATATGCAGACTCAAAAAGATAAAAATCAGCCTGAACAGCAGAAGATTGAACACTCATTCAGACATCACACACTTTATTTTTAATGCATAAAACATTCACTTCGAGCTAGGTTATTGAGAGGGACTCCTGTGGATATTACACTACATATCTTATATATGAATGATTAAAAAGAACACGCACACACACACACACACACACACACACACACACACACACACACACACACACACACACACACACACAGGAAAACCTTAAAAACCATCTTGTCAAAGCAAACTTAAATGCCCTTGTATGTATTAGCAGCTACCAAATGCGTAGATATAGTTTAGTTTAGTTTAGATTTAGTTCGAGAGCAGCATAAAGAATAACGATAAACACATTCATACAAAAATGTTGGTAAGTTATTATTTTATTTTAGTATACCATACCAGTGAATCATCCCAATTAAAACAGCATATCAGATAAGGCAAATTACTTCAGGTCAGTTTCTGTCTCATGTTCACAATTCTGTCCTTCCCCATTTGACCACTTTCTCGTCTGACTTTACTGTTAAAGAGCGAGGTCTGAGAGAGACAGAGACGGGTATATAGGAGGAATATTCCTTCGGCCCCTTTCTGTGAGCAGCTGTAGGTCAAAAGTGCCTGTTTTATTCCCATCTCCCATGGGGAAGTTTCTGGAAAGCTTGAGACTCTGTTCCATCTCAAAACCATGGGAACTGTTTGAAACAAATTGTGTATATGAATGCATGTGCAACAAATCTAGATCTGCACTAGCATCTTAAATAGCATCTAGATCTGTTACTGTTATTGACAGCAAAGTCAGGGGCCTTTTCCCCTACCATGAACATACTTAACTGGAAATAAATTGGTGAAAACTTCAACGGTCATCAGAAATGAGCCAAGTGTATTTTTGTACGGAGGTGGACAAAAATTATAATGATTAATTGGAATGATTTTAGTCATTTATGCATGTACTCTTTTTGTGAATGTAATGTAAATTTGATGAGGGTAAACCAAAACACATTTTACTCTTTCAGAAAGGAAGGACACATGAGCGTGCACTATCTCAGTCTTATATTCTGGCTCTAATCCTGTATCAACAACACAACCTCAAACCGCTCTGAGCAGCCAAGCACAGCTGGACCTCTCCACACCACACTGGTTCTCAGTCAAGAAAAACTGAACTTCAACTCCCAGGGGCCCACAGCTCTAATCAGTGCTTCCTGTTCTTGACAAAGCTAAACGAACCAGTAGATTAAGCATGAGCTGCATTGACCAGGAAAGGTTTCGCTTTTCCAGAACTATTCTAAACCATTTCTATTTTAATGTTGTCTCTGATGTCTCTGATTAAGCTTATCTGCTTAATCCGATAATTTCAAAATTTGTGTGATTATAAAAAGTAAAATACCAATGCAGAGCTGGATCTGACATTCCTCCTTTCATGGTTATGACGGATTAAATTGTTGGGATTAAGAGTTATGGCTATAAGGAACTGTATAAGCATCTCTTTCCAGGAAATGAAGGATGTCTCGGCAAAGAGAGAAACAGTATGGGGGAGTAATAAGGTTAACAGGGAGGGAAAGACAGTGGACAGACCTGGGATTTCTCAGGGAAAAAAAGAACAAACTTTCCTAAAGATACACGCTTATGTTCAGTCAGATCCTCATGGTTTAGATGAATGTGTTTTGTGTTGCTGGCTGTTTTTTCCCCTAGATTTCTACACTGCAAAAAAAGACATCTTAGTTAAAATAGCTTGAGTACACTCACAATGATCGAGTATCTGAAATAATTGAACCTATTTCTTTTTCTTCTTTATTATTTCCATGATCTTGGCTGTTGATAGATATACAGTATATAAGAGTGGTACGGTGGTGTAGTGGTTGGCACGTCCGCCTCACAGCAAGAAGGTCCTGGGTTTGAATTCCAGGTTCGGGTGTGGAGTTTGCATGTTCTCCCCATGCTTGCGTGGGTTTTCCCCAGGTACTCAAGTTTCCTCCCACAGACCAAAGCCATGCACATTAGGCTAACTGGCTGTTTCAAATTGCCGAAGATTGTGTGCAGGCCCTGTGGTGGTCTGGCGAGCTGTTTAGGGTTTCCCCCACCTTCGCCCACTGTCGGCTGAGAGAGGCTCCAGGATTCCCCTGACCCTCATAGGATTAAACTGTTCAGCAAATGAGTGTGTGTGTGTGTGTGTGTGTGTGTGTGTGTGTGTGGGTGTGTGTGTGTGTGTGTGTGTGTGTATATATATATATACATGAATATATACACTTGTTTATCTCATTATGTCAATAATGATTTAAGGTAACAGTGAATCAGTGTGTCACATAAAGGACCACTGTTTATAATCTAGCAAAGAACGGGCCAAAGTATGTTTAACTCTTCTAAAATTTGTCTCATTAATTTATCTAATGTTTCATGAGTGGACAAACCAGCAGACAAGACGATTTTGTCAGTGACCTAATTAGTTTTTATTCTTATTTGCATGGAAAGCAAGCACTTTTCATTACCTTTTTAGTACTGCTGAATCCCACCCCATGCTGAAAGGCACACAATGGATGTGAAGCGAACTGGCTGACTGCAAAACACTTTTTACACGTGTGCATGGATATCACATGATTTATTATTATTATTATTTTTTAAATCAGGAATACACAGCGATGTGTAAACACAGACAGACAGACTCTCCCACTAGCACAACACCTAATCACATCACAGCTTAATAGGTCAAAATAGATGCTACCTACACCCTAATAATATCTTTCATGTGTGAACATGGACAGAACACCACATCTTATAGCCAAAATATTCACCACTGGCCCACTCACTTTTAAGTTGAGGTCACAAACAAATGCGTCACTTAATCACAAACGTATTTGTTTTCATAACTGGCTAATTAACTTGTGTTGTTTTTTACATCATGTAATACTACCACATTTCAATCTTGTCAATCAGGCAACCAAAACATGGGACAGGGCAGCACACTAAATCTTTCACTTGCCTGGTGGACTACTTTTACTATTACGCCAGCATGTATGCAGTAAGATCAGGGCACCTGTACACCAAGGTGGTTTGTTACTGTTTCTAATTATCAATACACGAACACAGCTGAGACTTAACTTACTGCCACATACACCATCTAAATGCCATTATCCATCTTCCCCCTCAGGACATGCAACATGATCAGCGCTGCATGTGGACAGTGAGGTAAAGAGAAAAAGATGACATGAGAATGTTGTTTCCTTGACTCCCACTGCCAAAACTGGGCCGGCACCCTCTGCAACTTCACAAAGACAAATAGAGGGAGAGAGTGATATCATAGACTAAGAGGGAAGCTAACAGCCTATAAAAGGAAGCAAGGAAGCCCTGGAATCCATGGGAGTCCACTCATGTTTTTCTAAACTGAGACACAACAGCATGAGCAGACTGTCTCATTTGGACCTCAGTTTTACAAACACAAGTAAGACCTGATAACTGCAAATGTGCTGTATTCGACATTACAATTTGGATTTAGTAGTTCTGGTATGTACTGTATTAGCAGCTCCAACTTGTTATGAACCTGTGCAAAATGACCCATAATACTATAGGAAAAAATGTAGTTTCAAGAATTATATGCAGTAGAATATGTAAGTTGTGATTGAATATGTATCCATTCCTATTCCTATTGGTTTCAACCCCCTAAATGGTTAAACAATTTGGTTCTGGTACATCCAGTTTCCATCAGAACTCACACATTAAGATGAATGGGTTCCACCTGGGACCAATTACAGTGTTCCATGGTCTCTACATAAAAACACCTGTTCCTGGTATGACCCATAGTTTGTTAGAGCTTATAAACAAACAGAACGCCAAGGATCTCTTCAAATAAATAAAAAAGATCAATCACGTTGATTGTTTATAAAAATTAGTACAAACCCACAGAGCACCACTGCATCAATTATTAAAGCTGACAAGAATACAACACATGCATAAATCTGCTAAGAGGAAGCCATCAATGACTAGCAGCCTAAAAAAATTTACCAAAGAAAGTGATCAGGTGGACATTAAACAGAAAGCCAAACAAGAGGTCAGGCATAATCCTCAATATGAGACAATGAGTCCAAGGGTAATTCTCAACTGTGTGGAGAGAGTTCTCAGATGCTGTTTCTTAATACCAAGTTCACCATGTTTGTATTCCCGTACGTGTAAGTACGGACCTCAGGTTCGACTCAGGAGTACAACCTCAGAGAAAGGAAGGACACCTAATAGTCATTTGGCAACTGGAACAGTACCGTACTTAATGCTATTTCCATTTACATGTGCCTTTTAATTACCTTTACAGTAAAGTATAGGGCAATTCCACTGCAACTGATGTGTCATTCGCACAAAAGATAATACAAAAAAGACCTATAAACTTACTTAAAAACTTACGTAAAAAGATTACATAATTTTGTTTACAAAATGTACAAAATTTGATTAAAGGTTTGAGGATCAGAACAAATATTTGTATGAAAATTGTGAGATTGAACTGAAATGATATCTGACATGTTGTTCAAAAATCATGTAACAGTAACTTAAAAAATATAATGGTCACCACAATGGTTAGCACGTCTGCCACACAGCAAGAAGGCCTGGGTTTGATTCACAGGCTTGGGACATTTCTACATTTCTCCCCGGGCTTGCGAGGGTTTCCTCTCCGTACTCCGGTTTCCTCCCACAGTCTAAAAACATGCACATTCGGCTAACTGGCTGCTTCAAGTCACCACTAGGTGTGAGTGTGAATGGTTGTATGTGTGTCAGCCCTGCAATGGTCTGGCGAGCTGTCAAGGGTGTACCATACCTTCGCCCAGAGTCGGCTGAGATGGGCAGCAGCCCCCCGGTGACCCTAATTAGGATTAAGTGGCATAATGAATATGAAATCAAGATTGAAAATGAATATCAAGAAAATGAATAATTAAATGTATATAAATTCACAAATCTAGAGCAAACAAGTGCACAAATTATGAAACAGCCAGACTAATGAGCAGTATTTGTGTACATTTGTGACTATATAATACCAGTTAAGTCCATTTTAGTAACACTACACAATATGAAAAATTTGCAGGGGGAAGAACACCTGCTAATACAAAACAATGCAGTACAATACAGTACAATACAATACCCTGTTTATATTTGGTTCCCCTGCATCAGATTCACAGTGAACCTCAGGGTATATGGCCCTGGCACTACACCGGCTTGTAGAAAATCCCATATGCTGTAAGGATATTATCTGCTACAAGAAACCACACCCCTATTCCATAAAAAGGCTTAAAAATGCAGAGAGTGATAGCCATGAGGTGTGATGTGATAAAGACCAACATGCCATAGGTCACTATAAAAGTGACCATGTGACTTTTAAAGAGTGTATTAATGCAGCAATAACCACCCATCACCCATTAAAAACACAGCTGATTGATGTGAAAATCACAACATACCCATCTGCCTGTGCGTGACATCAGTGAGGATGTCTACTAACCAGTATGCAATCATCCATTATTATATGACATCACTGGTATCCTCTTAGTCTTCTGTCATCTATTTATGTACACCATTTTAGATTGTTCTATATAATTTGATTTGGTTCTAGTGAACTATGATGTCTCGTCTTGGCTTGTTTGGACAGGTGTGAATACGTCATTTGAACTTACATTTGAGAACAAATCAACCACACCAAGCTCCAGATTAAGCTCTGCTCTTGGCATAATACTTACTGAAGTATTAATGATGTTATATCAGGAGTGCCCAATCCTGTTCCTGGAGATCTATCTTCGTAAAGATTTCAACTCCAACCCTAATGGGGCTCATCTGACAAATCCAATTATCGCTTTAGGTCATCATTTCCAAGTCTTAAGTCTTGATTAGATAATTGGTCAGATGGGCAGAATTAGGGTAGGAGTGAACGTCCTCGGGAAGGTAGATCACCAGAAACAGGACTGAGCACCCCTGCGTTATATGAAGACAATTTAAAGGTAATACACAGTATACATTAGCTATGAGAATAATAATTATGTGATTTATTTTAAGTATCTAAACATGAGTTTGGGCTAATAATTTGGTTCATTAACCTTTGCCCTTTAAAAGGCTATTTTATTTCAGTATCTAGACTATGACTTTAATAGTGTCAATAGGGTTGATGCAGAGTAAAATTAAAATATTCTTGCTCTGGAAAACGTAAAATTATTGAAAATAGTAAAATAATGTTGTAAGTTGTAAGTAAGTAAATATTTAATTTTAATATTCTTATATTCAAATGATTTCACAATATTTAAAACAGTACATATTAAAGAGAATGTATAAAGATTTTTAATGGCAAGAATCAATTTGTGTTTCAAAAAAGGATGCTTGAAATGTTTAATGAATCAACTGAACTTAAAATAAATACAGGCATACCTCCAACACAACACCTTTGTATTTCATCTATTCTACCCAATGCAATGCTGAACATTATTCAAAAAATACAGCAAAGGGACTTTTTGGGGAATGTCATCTTTCACATATTTTTCTGGCATGTAACAACTTCCTGTTCCTGAGTTTCTCAGCATAAAAGTCTGGTGAACCCATTAGTTTACCATTCACATGACTATTTTAAAATCAGGATGTTTAGTACATTGTTTCTAAACAGATGTACATCCTATGGAATGAAAGAGGCAGAGATATAGAGACAGGAAGCGAGAGAGACCAAAAAAGTAGAGACTGTAAATGTAAGTATGTAAGGCGATTTCCTCTTGAAGTTAAGGCCAGGATGCTCCTTCAGATCCTTCACCTGCATTTGGTGAAACTATCAGCACACCTTTTATTTTACAGCTAATTGGAAGGTCAATAATGATACAGCAGAGTTGCTTTTCCATGAACTCATCATCAGAACTCTTGTGTTTCTTGGAGCCCATAAAGGGTCAAAAGGCTTCAGGACAAAAAAAGTCCAAAACCACCAAAACCCATTTCCTAAACAAAATTTCCCATAGGAGCTATAACAACACATAGGTTGTACGCTGTGGGTGTATAAAAGAAAGAGGTGTATAAAAGAAACAATAATGGCCATATATCCAACACAGATGCAACAACACAAAAAGCAAAAAGCATGTGAACATATGGTCTTCTCATCCACGACTCAACTCCTTTGCAAATTCCTTTAATCCAACACAATAGATCTTCCCTCAATTGTCTCCTGTTTCAGAGGGAATTACTTTGGCACATGATATAGTGACCATTTTCCTGTTCTTATCACTCATAGACATCTCGCTTTGCTGAGATCAACGCCTTTCCTCTCATGCATATCTAAAGGTGCACCCACCGACTTTCACATGTACCCATACAACCTCAGGGAGCACCTGAAGACAAAACTATGCCATAGCCAGAGGGCTTTCCCAAAGAGGATGGACACGGCTAAGCTAGCAGTGACAAATGATCAAAACATTTTCATAAACAAAATCTACACATTGTGGGGTGTTCTGGGAAAACCCTTCACATGGTGATATTCTACTATACATAGGTCATAAAACTACTAATTTTCCGACTGTTTCCCTGAAGCATTATCTCAGCCAGGGGTGTGCAAAGTACTGCAAAATTATACAGTACAAGATTTTTATAGTTGATGTGTAGATAATACGATAAAATCTTGCTCAGTCAACAGTGGCCATACCCAGCCAGGAATGTACTCAAGTGAAAGTAAGGTTTCTGGTTTTAAATTAATATAAAGTATTAAAAACGTAAAACAAGTAAATGTTTTTGATGTTGCCATGTTATTTATTTATTTTTACTAATCCGTTTAAACCGAGGAAAGTTTTAAAGTTGGGCTGTTTTACATATTTTTGCCTGAAAACATAATTCAGTTTGGCATATGTTTCCAATGTTTAGAATTTCACACGAGGGCTGTTCATTCTCAAGTTCCACACTTCAGTGGCTCGAACACCTTCAAAAGCACACAGAGAGCTACAACATTAACTACACTGGAAGTCCAGTCAATGGCAAATTGGAGTGATTTCTTTCTAAACTGATGTTTAATAGACTGATATATTGGATGCTAAATGATTGTGCAATCAATTGAGCTCATAAGACTGAAATATGGCACACACACACACACAAACTTTAAATGAGAAAACAAATATTTTAAGATATGTTAAGAGTAAAACTTTTTTTTAATTATTGAAGTAAGGGAACAACGGTATTAAATTTTAATAATACCAAAACCAGTAAGTAGTACTTAAAGTATTTAAAGTAAGTACTTAAGTAAAAAGTATTTTATACCCATGATAATAAAAATTTTGAATTCCCTTTTCCTCCAAATGTGAAGAAAGGGTTTTTCTGAACTTGCAATGCAGATGCATCACAGACATCACAGTCATTTTAAGTGTTCTGAAATTTTGTTCACAAGTTGAATTGATTACGCTCTCAAACAACAGTATGAGGAAATAACACTTAGCAAATAAGGCTTCTGGCATTTGAAGTCTGACTGATTTTCCCACCACATTTGTTAAACTCTCCTTATCCAACAAGATCTTACAAAGAATTAAGTCTAGGTAAGATATAATCAATAAAACATTTTCATAAAAACATTAGTGGCTACCTAAGATAACAATTCTTAAAATACATTATATAAAGTGCATTTTTAATTTGGATAAAACCTCTTTTTTTTTGGCTTCCTTCAGAATTTAGCCTCACAGCAGCTGGTGATTTTCCCCAGACCATCACAGTAATATTAGCAATTTACAACATTATGCCTTTAATAAAACCAGATCAGAAAGAATGTGTATGGGAAAGTATGCGGTTCTCATGTTCTGTGTCAGACATCTTTTTCTGGGGCCAGACTTTTGCCTATTCTTTAATATTCACTGCTTTCCCAATATACACAAATTCAAAGCCATAAGACTCACTTTGAATTCGATGTACACAAACAATATCATACTTTTGGGCAAATTAGATTCAGTGCATTCGTTATAAGGATTTTTCAGCAGATTTCAACTGATGTTTGTTCTACTCAATATAAAACATCAGCCATACTGTTCAATTTCTTTCAGTGAAACATGCTAATGAGTATAATCCCTACTGATGTTTTAATTCAACCTCATAAACAGTCATAGATTGAATGCCAAAAGTAAATGTAAAAGTGGCATGTCCTAACACTTCCAATTACGTATGTACTTTAATGCAAAGCCACCCATGCTATGCTACTTTGTATACTATAAAATGTATTAGTAATACTAAAATGTTAAGAAAGCAATTGGTTTTTTGAAAAGTTCACGTTCAAAAACAATTACTTGATGAACCCAGACTCCTCAATTTAAGTTAATTTGGTACATACCAGTGATGGAAATCTTGTATGGATCACTGGATGCAGAAAAGCACAGTATACCCCAGTTTAGTAGGTTTACTGGCATTTTGAAGGTCAGTTATACACATGCGTTCATCATGTATTAGGACATAAAACTAATTTATGACTTCCTCATGCAGGCTTTGGCCGACATGTTTATATGACTGATGCCAATGGCACGAGTCCATGGCATTGATGAGGCTGTGCGGTATTCTGGAATGATGCTGATCTGAAAATAGCTACTCCTGCAGGTCTGCAATTAGTGTGGCATATCAGCCAACACAATATATAAAGTACCTACACCCTTGACACTGTCACAAGCTTTTCATCTGGAAAGCACAAAATCAGATAAGGCTTACAACAAGGAGCTCCTTTCTTCCACTTCGGCAGATTACTATAAAAGGCAAAGTATGATATTAATATATTGTTCTGGAGTCTCCTGGTACATGGTATTCTGCTGGAAACCATGTGAATCCAATTTACTGAATACCACTAACAGTACTTCCTAAATCTCTTGAATCTCTGGTGGCAAGCTGTGGAAGTTTCATTACATTTAAGATTCACAAAGAAAAGCACACAGGACAGGAACAAATCTACACATACCCCAATTTTAAAAATGTATCAATTTTACGAGGATCTTAATCTTTGAACAGAAATGCCTGTGTTGAACTCTACATTTTCTATAACTGTTATTAAAGCTAACATGCAGTAGCAGAATGAGAAATTTGATATTGCCTGCCCCCAGTGCAGCTAACTGGGTTATCAAAGGTCACCACAGACAGTGAGAGGCATGTAAAAGAACCATTGCTGATGTTCGTAAAGAGTAGGCCTTTTTTTGTATACAGGTACTTTATTTCTGTTTGTACATAGCATGCATGCCTCCTATTTTGTTAATATGCAATTAAAAGCAAATGTACAGTTTCATACACTCATTGCTTATTGATTTTCCACTGAAAGGGTGAAAAGCAATTTGGCTGCTGCATTGACCTTGAGGCTTTGGTTGCTAAGGTAACCATCTTGTATATTTCTCACCCCCAAATGTTTTGGTGTGAAACAAACAGTAGCTAGCTATTTCCCTGCAACACTATAAATATATCATTAGTGTATACATATGAACAGAGCTACATTTCAACAGTAACAATTCACCCAAGTTTAATTTCTTTGCACAGATCAAAGCCATAACTTTTTCTGGGTTCAGCAACGCTTTGTTAAGGCACATCACTGATTGTTTAGATCAAATATTAGATAAATCTATATATAAATAACTACTGCAGGATGCTTTGTGTCTCATTTATGCGAGCACAATAAAAAATATACATTATATTTAAAAATTATCAGCTTAGTTTAACATATGAACTGATTTATTTAACTAACTGTCATTGTGGAGATGGTCCTTCATCCATGTAGGTTTGAGGATAAGCAAAGAACACTAATAAATGTCTTTAGAATCACCAGTAATCTTTATTACATGGGCAAACCTAAGCAATAAAAGAAGGTCAGTTTCGGGAGTGAACCCTGCCTCTGACCCCTCATGCATGGTCTAAAAAACCCACTTTAAATAAAGGTTGAGACATTTTGATCTATTCTAATTGGATAATACTAAAAAAATGTATCCCTTCATTGCCCTGATGGGCTGCTAATTCTTTAACTCTGCCATTACACTAAATTATGCCAGGTCAATCTAATCTTAAAATGTGATAATATCTGTAATAACATGATACTGACACAGTAGGAATTCAGTATATGTCTTATCCTTTGCTTTATCAGGGTTTAAGAAATCTTCATAAAAAAAAAATCCCTGTACCTTTTAATATAAGCGGACTTTAACAGTCCTATAAGCAAGGCTATTTGATAACTATCGACTAGTTTTTTATCAACCTGTACTCTGCATTAAGGACAGTCAAATTTCTTTCTCAAGGCAGCTCAACCAACATTATAAAGTATGGATTATTTAAATTATACAATATCCAGAAATGTATTTTCTGAATATCTTCCACCTAATACAACTTATCCAGTGGGAAAAGACATTAACTAATGGAAGCATTGCCACGGATAACATAGTTAACCAACATAAAGAGCTTTTTTTGTGAAGCTTTAAAAAAACAAATATAAATGTACACTCACAAAAAATGACAATGGTAAAAAAAAATATAAAACAAAACTGTGGGTCAAAACATCACGTCTTAATTTACTGTGCCTGCATAGGGACAGTTGATGTTTCTAGCCGGAATCATTCCCAGTCAGTATTTTGACTGCAGGCTGTAGTATGGTTTCATAGTCATAATGCTTTGTCTCATAGCAACAAACAGTATTTAGTGATGCTAATTTACATGATAGAATAGTTTTACACACAGTAGTATTTACAGTAGTATACTAATACTATCAACAAACTTTAACAAGATACAAACACATCACTTTACCTCTTAATCGCAGTCGAATGCGAGGTACAGCCTGAGCAGCTCGCCAGATAGTTGCAAGGCTAACATGGACATGTAACCATTCACAATTACATTCACACCTAGCTAAACAAACTAGTAAGACATACAATTTCTTAAATAAATTACTAAGCCCTGCAATAGATTGGCGACTTGTTCAGAATCTACTCCGATTCTCAACCAAAGTCAGATGGGATTGGCTCAAGTTCACCAACTACCCTGATGGATAAGTGGTGCAGATATTGTTAATACCCCTTTTGAAACCACGCTGTCAAGTGCTTTACTAATAAACTATCTTGTTAGCTCCCTGTTATGCCACCACACTTACCACAACCCCAGAAGCTGTCTTTCATACTATCTGTAACAGAAATAAAACCTGTCCATCAGATATAATGTGCTCTGTGGCTTGATATGCAGTGACTTTCACCACTTCCTACATTCTTGTCTTTATCCCTAAACAAGCAGATCATATCTAACAGCGATACAGGCATGCATTACAGCAGTAGCAGCAGTTTCATTTTCTTTAAATTTGATAATAGTGTAGTCTTACATCAGTACTTTCACACTTTAAATGAGAGCAGTTTACTTATAGTCTATTTAGAAATCATTTACTTTTTGTGTTAAATGTTATGGTGTTTTTAAGGCAAGATTTTTAAGAGCAATTTACCTACTACATACAACAAATTATTAAACCACAAAAGCTGCATTTTGCTTGATATGAGTTATGCATGTTTCCATATTCCCGACTCAATAAGCTCTAGAATGTCTGGTTGCTGGGATATGGCCAATTTTGTGCAGGAAATTTAGGAGATTTCAGAATGGATTATTTTTAGAAAAACAAGTTAATTTAAATTTAAAAACCACAGTATAATAAAAATAACATTCGATTCCCGAATCAGCAGGAAAAATGTGTGGTGGGGTGGGGTGGGGGCTGGGGGGGTTGAGCTGCATCTTCCCTTCCTCCACCTTCACTTGAAGTGCTCTTGAGCAAGGCACCGAACCCGCGACTGCTCTCCGGGCACCGCAGTGTGTGTGGCAGCCCACTGCTCTGAGTGTGTGTGCTCGCTGTTCACGTGTGTGTGTGTGTGTGTGTGTGTGTGTGTGTGTGTGTGTGTGTGTCACTTTGGAGGAGTTAAATGCAAAGGCAATAATTTCAGGACTGAAATTACAGCATAGCAAAAAAAAAATCAAATAAAAACAATAACAA
>JAOUQZ010000047.1:9440544-9453860 GCA_028564935.1 Neosilurus hyrtlii
GTGTGTGTGTGTGTGTGTGTGTGTGTGTGTGTGTGTGTGTGTGTGTGTGTGTGTGTGTGTGTGTGTGTGAAAGGGAGTAGTGCATGAAGATGTGAGGTTGGGAGTGAAATCAGTGATAGACTTTACCACACTCTGTTGATCATCCTGTGCAAAATTTACTGTTCTGCTCTCTGTAATGGGAGGAATGAGAAAATTAAACAACACAGGAAATAACAGATACTATTTTTTATCTTTCTCACTCTCTGTCCCTTTGCATCCCTCTTACTCTCTTTGTGGGGGCAGTGTGAGAGATGCGTGGGTGACAGCCATTATGTTATAGAGACAGTTTTGTGCTAGAAACATTAAAGAATTTTACTTTTTGCGAGATCCGGAGGTCTTTCTTGCATTTTGTAACATATTTTTTATTCATGTAGAGTTTTTTAATTTCAGTGCTGTATTTTAGTAGAAGTTTTGAAGCTTTTGTTGTGATTCTAATGTGTTCTACACTATCAAAAGTGGTTCGGTGAATATGAACTGATAAAAGAAATAGCAACATTTCCCCAATTGGTAGAGAAATTAAAGGCAAACAAAACGCTAGATACCAAATATCTGTATATTATTTTTTTGTGTCAGACACAGTTAACATCATGTGTGCAATAGTTTATATTAAAATAAGTTTTCCTATGTATATATTTGCATTTAAGAGTCACACGATTTGAGAAGACACCGGACATTGAAGCAGCCACGTTTCGATAAACCAGGAATACCGTAGTGACTTAGAGTATGCTCAACTCTGTGTCTTATCTGCATTACTTACAATGACCATGTTGTAGATTATATCAATACTATAACATAACAATTTAAACATAACAAAACATAATATATCAATAACGAAATTCACCAGTACATGCATGAGCTAGAAATCTGATGAAGATAACATGGACAATGCAAACCAAGCTTGACATTGCAACATGTTGTTAGTCAGAGGCGTTGAGCTGGTTGTATGTCACATTCCTGAGGGACTTCACAGAGAAGCGGGACGTGAGTTTCTGAGATACCAATATGTCTTAAGGCCACAAACTTTCACTCATTCATTCATTCATTCATTCATTTATTCATATGCCAAACCACTTTCTCCTAGTATGATCACGGAGAGATTGGAGCCTATCTCTAGGGTACACCCCGAATAACTTGTCAGTCCATTTCAGGGCCAACACACACAGCCATTCACACTCACACCTATGGGCAGTTTGAATCAGCCAGTTAGTCCTAATGTGTATGTCTTTGGACTATGGGAGGAAACCAGAGTTCCCGGAGGAAGCCCATGCAAGCAAGCATGGATAGAACATACAAACCCTATACAGAAACACCCTTGCTGAACCCAGAACTCAAACCAAGGACCTGTGCGTATGTGCTGTCCATGATGCCACTGTGCTTTCCTGCCCAAGAACAGCATAACGTTAAAATAAAGTGTTATTATAGGCATCTTCTTTAAAATAATACAAAAATGTTGTGCTATGTTGTCCTTCAGATGGAATTTACTGTGCTTAGGATACTGCTGCTAGATGCTAATAAGGAAAAGTTTCACATAAATTAGCAGTATACTGATCAAGGTATCATTCTTCTTTTGATGCTTTAATCCTATTTCTTACAATAATGCAAGAGGGGTGTGAATGGGGTGTTTATAAGTCTTTGTTTTCTAGTTTTTTCTGTAGTAGGAAAGCAGGGAAAATGCATGGCTTGTTGCAGATGTAAATCTGCATGTGTCGTTACATGGTGGAGGTGTCAAATATCCTCTTGAATCCATGACCCCAACAAACCTTTGGGTTGTTTGTACAGTTGAGACCATCACCTTTGCATCCTCACAGCAATAATAAATTCTGTCTTAAACTTCGAAACTCCCAAGATGCCTCATGCTGTGATTTGTGGGGCACGAATTGGCCATTGGGAGTTGAGGAATCTCAGCTTCCTTCACTGAAATGATCGCTTGAGCCTGGAGAATAGCTGTAGCAGATCCTTTGGTCTCAGAACTGGCAGAAAGCCTGTTCATCTGTCCACATCATGTTTGTACCTTCCACCTGCCATGTCAATCAAACCCTGGTAAAACTTTAGAAAAAGAAGTAAATATCTTGACCTTTTGCATTTGTCATAATAAGTTATAAAACATTTAATTAAGATTGAGATTGAGATTTTTTTTTTTAGAATATTATTAATAGAAGCAAAGGAGCATATGTGTTGTAGTAAAGAAAATACTATTTTTGGACATGTACTGTACCAATTTTAGCCATTACAAGAGCAAGAAGAGCAGTTATCAGAATGATCTCTGGTTCTTACAAGGAACAAGTTGCGGATATCCTGTATCTTCCAAGGTAAATCACTACCCCTAAGGGACAGTAAACATGAGGATGTTGTTGTATGTCATGAGTGCATTGAGCATCTGATGACTTTAGGTTGAAGCTCATTTTCTGAACGCTACACCTAAGGTCCCCATGCTTTTTAAAATCCTTCACATTTTCAGGGTGTTTCCAATGTTTTTTTTCCTACATTAGTTGCTGTATTCCAGTAAAGCGGGAATGTTTTGTTAAGAATGTTTAAATAGCATTGTGAAGCCTACTATTTCACAGCAGATCGTTTCTGGAATGTTGCCGGTTATCCTACTTGGAATACTTACTGAAGATTGCGTTAAAACTCTGTGTTTACGGTTTGGTTGTCCTAAACAAAATATTTTCAGACACGGAAATAAAAAGGTAAAATAAGTCCATAATTAGTGCATATAAAAGCAAATAAGGTGCAGTTTCTAAGATCGCCTACGGTGTCTGTTTCATTTATTGCCATGGCTACAGTCTAAACTGCATGGTCATGTGGGACTTCTTTTTTGTTAGGCACAAACATAACTTTTGAATTGCCCAGTTGTTTGGACACAGGAGTCCCATTAGTCTTGCCTTTTGGCAGAATCACAACATGAAGGCATCTAAACAAATCTGATTAAAATGGCTAGTTTGATAAGAAACCCTAAGGTAAAATACCTTTCATGTTTTATTTTATACTCTTTATTTGCTGTAGGTTCTTTCAGATAGGGCAGTGAATTTCAGATTCATATCCTCTTTTATCACCCAGGAAACTCATCATATTGACTAAACACATTTAGTATTTTATGGAGGCCTGTTTGTGCAGCTGGATTTTTGGATCTCAAAACATGGGCTATTAGAGCCAGGAGTCCATCACTGGTCTTGGTCATATTAATAATCCGGGGGGGCAGATAGTGTTGGGCAAATTTGATTAAAGAATTGGAAATGTTATGAATTTCGCCTTGTTTTTTATCTTTCATCTTACTGATAGAGAAGTAAACAGAATTATACCCAACTCTGAAATCACTTATATATGCACACAGAGACGTTTCTCCGCGTTTAAAAAGTGCTTAGAGGGATTCTTGTTACACTGTCCTTAGAGACAGAATCAAAGTTTTTGAATCAACAAATTCCCTTTTTCAGTTATATAAATCATGTCAGGGATTGTAGCAGCTTCCTTGGTATCAGTTAAGCGTGCTTCTTGACAGGTGCATTATTTTATAACTACAGGATACTGAACATCAATTATGGCCTGTAAGTAATATATACAATCCTGCATTGCACTTTTTTCAGCAGTCAGAGCAAATGGACATACTTTATGGTTATATTAACATGGTGTCAGATGGGATAAATGTTTTATGAAAGATTTAGTAATTAAGTACTGAAAATAATTTGAATCAGACCATTCTACCAAAACAGGAAATAACCCCCTCAGTGCGGAAAAAAAAAAATCAGTAAATGCCTCAGTTTCTCATGTATAAGTAGGCTTTAAAATCCTTCATGCAATTCCTAGGAGAACAGTTTGCCATTGTTGCATACACGATGACTCTGAATGCAATGTTTCATATGCCTTCTACGCTTCTCTTGTTTGAAGGGCAGAGAGGTTAGCTTATTTCATGCAAAGGCCCCTATAAAATATTCGTCCTAAATCATTCAGTTTCTGAATTGCTTTAGCATACCAGGGTCACAGGGAGGCTGTAGCAGAACAGACACCACCACACACACCCACACACACACACACACACACACACACACACACACACACACACACACACACACAACCATTCACACTCATACATGTGTATGTTTTTGGACTGTGGGAGGAAACTATAGAACCCAGAGGAAACCCACATATGGAAACTGACATGCAAAGTTTACAGAGAAATGCTCGCGTCAAGCCCAGGACCACGTATGTAAAATAAATGTCCTTTTTGTGGCAGGACTGTGGTGCAACTGTTCGAATTTGCTACTTCACACCATTTACAATTTTCCCTCTTAGTTATATTATAATATCTTGGTGCACTTGTCCTGGATTTTATTCTCTCAGTCGTTTGAAGCTGTGATTACAATATATTTATATTTCAACATGTAATAGATGCAGAATCACTAATAAAATGAGGTTGGTCAGATTTCAGAAAAAAAAAAAAGATGTATACATTCTTCCATCCTCTTATCCATCCATACGTATATTCATCTATCCTTTCATCCATTCATCCATCTATTTTTATATCACTTATCGATCAGAGTTTCGGGGAAGCTAGAGCCAATCACAGCTGACTTCGGCGAGAGGTGGGCCAAAGGAGGGGAGGTCACCAATTTATCTCTGAGTTAACATAAAGAAAACCAGCCATTTACACTGACTTTCAGATGGGCAGTTTAGGGTAGCCACTTGACCTAATGTGCATGTCTTTGGGCTGTGAAAGGAAACTAGGGCACCTGGAGGGAACCCATGCAGATATGTGGGTCTACAATCTCCACAAAAATGTCCCTCTTTCAGCCATCAAGTTTGAATCCAGAACCTTCTAGCTGCGAAACATGATTTTATTTGTCATACTAAACTTAATTTAAACAACTTTATAATTATTTAATTAAATGATGAAATATTTAATTAGTGATTGTAATCAGTTCAGGTAGCGTTAATGTGAAAAAAACTACACTGAAAAACTGGATGTTGGCACTGATAGGAGTTATACCTGTAGTACTAAATTACTATGCAATGGTATTTGATAGAATAGAGCAGACATCTAGAGACTAGTTTTGAGTCTTTAGGTTGGAGCTCAGAGTTTGATTCATTCTCACTCACTCATTTGCTGAACCACTTAATCCAATTAGGCGAAGATGTGATACACCCAGAACAGCTTGACAGACCATCACAGGGCCAACACACGCACCCATTCCCACTCACACACACACACACACACACACACACACACACACACACACACACACACACACACACACACACTCACACTCACACTGACACCTGGGGCACACCTGGGTGGAATATCCACTTAGCCTATTGTGCATGTCTGGACTGTGGGAGAAAACTGGAGTCCCCAGAGAAAACCCATGCAAGCACGAGGAGAACATGCAAACTCCTCACAGAAACTCCCAAGCCTGGGACTTGAACTTGGGACTTTCTTTCTGTGACGCCGGACATTCTAACCACTATGCCACCATTCCTCCCGAGTTTGATTCGGTATTTTGAAAAAAATGCATGATTAAATCATATTGGATGAATGAAAACAAATTGTGTTAGGTGTTAAACTCGATTAAATTACATGAAACCAATTACATTTGAACTAACTTTTTCCATAATGCACTCCAAAAACCTTATGCAAGGTGTTTCAGTATGCCTGCACTTACCCGAAGTTTGACTCAGTCACACTTGTGTCAGAATGAAACCAGACACAGATGCTTTCTCACTTAGGTAACCTGTGTCGTCTAGCATTATTCTCTAAATATAGTGTTTGGCAATGATGTCAATTCCAAAAGCCCTGAGTTTCCATTTGAATCCATCCTTTCCTGTTCAGTGTACCATGGGAAGAGGCATCCTGCTTGGGCAGGTCACTAGTGATTGTGGGTTTATTGTTAGGCCACATGATGTCAAACTGCAAGCACGTCATCACACTGTAAGCAACGTGATTAGAATACATTTACTTTAGATTTCTAGTGTTGTGGCTGGGATGTGACTTAACTGTCTAGCCATAACAAATCCCATAGTGCATTAATGCTCTGTTACGTCTTCTCTGATTTCCAAGTAGAGTTTATACAGGAAGGTATTGAGATGTTTCCATACAACATCCCTACAGTATGAGTAAACGGGTGCAGACAGATGGATAAAGAGACTTGTTGTGGGTGATTCTTTAGCTGACCACATGTATTTATGTTAATGTCTGTGTCAAAAGAGAAGTTTCTAAAGGTTTTAATCAAATACATGAGTGTGTGTGTGTGTGTGTGTGTGTGTGTGTGTGTGTGTGTGTGTGTGTGTGTGTGTGTGTGTGTGTATAAATGATTATTACACATCTGAGTTGCACTGAACTATGGACTTGGTTTCTCTCTGGGGTCTACTGTCTATCTTAAAGATGCTAAGAAACATGTTGACAAGAGGATTGCAATAGGATTGTTGTAAAAACCGACCACTGCCTCATTCTTCTCTTCCTCCTCCTCTGTTGTGCTCAATGCCCTATTTGTTCCAAAGAGAAACTGGACAAATGCAAAAAAAAAAAATCTCCCTGGCTTTGTTCAGAAGACGGTTTAATTTTAAGTGCTTCCAAAAAGGGCCTTTGGTTTCAGCATAACACACCGCTACAAGCTCACACAAACGCATCTTTTGTGTAACGTCTCCTTTTTCTGTTTTTATCATTCATTAGTGCATATCCTTTTCAGAGGCAAGGAGCTTTTGCAACTGTTGTTTTTCCATGTGCTAGAAACTGTGTTTCATGTGTTTGCCATGTGCTGCGAATCATCTGTTTTACTGCCTTTATGCATTTTACTGTGGACACAGCAGAGCTTCTGAACTGTAAAGTAAATCAGTGGGTTATTTTCACCTCTTGACTGGGAAACTACCTACAAACACACATTTTAAGCTTCACAAACATATGAAAATCCTCACAAACTCTGTTTTGAATAACTTTCATTTGAATAGAATGACCTAACGTAATAGTGTGTGTAAAACATAGTTTGTATGTGCGTGCAAATGCCAATCGAGTGATATTTGTGTATATTCTATTCTAAAAGTTTTTCTCAACTATTAAATAATTACAATGCAAAAATCACAGAAATTAGAATTCCCAGGTCACGTGTCTAAAAATATCGAAATCCTCTTACATCATGTTTCTGCAGTGAGCCTTTTGGTTTGTAGGACGAGATGGAAATTATTCTGTGGATGTTGTAGGCCTGTTTTAAGCTGTGGGTAGAGGGAGGATACAAATATGTGTACATGGTCATAGGTGAGAAAAAAAATCACTTAATGGCTAAAGTTGTCCCTCAGACTTAGAAAAGGACCTCAGTTTACAGCAGTGAAGAATCTAAAGGGCAGAGGTGAACTCTGGGTGCACGAGCAGCTGAATCTGTCACCAGGTCAGTGAGGTGTCAGATAAACAAGGCTTTAAAGGTACTAGCAGGCCATGTGTTTTGTTACTGGACTAAAATTTTTATATTTGAATTTTTTTAAGGGAGATCAAATTTGAAATGGTGTTGTAAATGAAAACAGACTGTGTTCTGTCATACTTATTTTCTTTTCTTTGACTGGTTAGCAGTCAACATTAGATGCTGAGCTTTATATCCATCCTTCCCTTAGGTTAACAAAGCAGGAACTTTCATGGTTCTCCAGGTTCTCTAAAACTATGTCATCATCAAGACGACCATTTGTGACATCATTTGGGAGTTTGTCACTCCTTCACTGGTCTGGATGGTGGCCTAATGGGGTCATGATATGGTCCATTTGTGTTTCCATTTGGTATGTTTTGCTAGTGTGAATAGCTGGGTTCCCTCATCATTACTCCTTCAGCGTGAGGGCCTGATGAATTGTCTTACCTAGCCTTCAGTTTGGCTACTGTATAACAACCAAATATCTTAAGGGTTCCCTCTCTTTTTTTCCCAAGCATACCCTCTTATACACATTTCTAGGAATTTCTGCTTTGAATTTCCTGTTTTTCCAAACACCCTACGTTGCAGTCATTGACTATTTATTGTTAACATATCTGCTCTATCTTTCATGTCATCCAAAATGTCAAACACAGTTTGTGTGTGTAAGCACATGTTTAAGCATGTGTACATGTTGTCTCATGTTTTTTCCCGTCCAGATAGTAATTTAATCCAGACTCGTGAAAAGACATTTGAATGACTACGCATATTCAGACAACAGAGTGTGTACCAAATTAGTCTGTGCTGCTGAGAAAACAGCTCCCTGTCATCTACCATCTATGGCTGAGTAATGTCTCAGCTTCCTTCCGCCCAGATGACACAAAGCCAAAAAAGAGATTCTTATCTGTCCATGTAGGAGGTATTAATCGACTAATGCATCTACCTATTCTCCTGCCTCCTGGTTACAAGTAGTTAAAACTAAAACATCCATCAAGTCTCCCAGCCTTAACCTCACTCACTCACTCCTCCTGGGGAAAGGTGTGTTACACCCTTAACATCTTGCCAGACCATTGCAGAGCAACACACACAATTAGCATTATATATGTCAAGATTTCATTCATTCATTTTCTGAACCGCTTAATCCTAATTTGGGTCACGGGGAGGCTGGCGCCCATCTCAGCTGACTCTGGGTGAGGGCAGAGTACACCCTGGACAGCTCGCCAGGCCATCACAGGGCAGAAACATGCTGACGGCTATGCAGCTACTCTTGAAGAAAATCAGCAATAGTTCTTTGACATGCCTCTCACCATAGACAGTGAGAAACATGGCCGGCATTTGATAACCCAGTAAGCTTCACTGGGGGTATGTATGTAAATTTTATATTTTATCAATTTACCAAGAATTAAAAAGGAAAATGCAGCTAAAGAAAAAATCTATCAGTCTGTCGGTGTTTCCGAGTGATTCTGACCAATGAGAAAGTTTTCACACCGACAGACTGATAGATTGTTCCTTTAGCTGCATTTTTGTATAAAAATTATGCCCATTACTCCACCATAAGTGGTTTATTTTATTTAATTTCAGTCAGAGAATGGATGAATTATTGCAAAACCCTTTATTTTTATATAGATAGGAAGCAAACATTGTCTATTTTTAAATAAAAGTTGGTAAACGGTCAAATAGTTCGATGCTAATCTGCACCTAGCGGATGTCGACTCATCAGAGCAGCACGGCTGATCTGCCAAGCACAGAATGCCAGTAAGTGATGGAAAGACGGAAAGAGGTTGATGTTACCTCTGAAATATACACAGAATTATGTATGCATTATTTGCTTAAGACTATTATTTCCCTTATCACTTTTTTCTTATGAGGTTGCTTTGCGATTGGTTTAATTCATATATTTTAATTTTTAAGACTCTTTGCTCCGAGCAGAAGCCAAAATGCCCCAACATTGAGACGGGGTAGGTTTGAGCAGTTTGAACTGTTTTTTTTGCTAATTTTACCCTTTACCTGTTTATATTGTAAGGAAATAGAAATTTTGTCCCGATTTCAAATTTCAATAACTCGTAAAGTAAAAAAGGTATTTCAACTGGTATAAATTTAATATGGCAGTTATAAATATTACAAATCCTTTGGGCTATTTAGTATAAATGTATACTCAGAAATAGTATATGTGGCTAACACTACCTCTCATCCAGTGCTTTATATGGATAGATTTACCAGTGTCTTCAGAATTGCAATGATAAGACTGGCACTATAAAAGTAACATTTTATTATTATCAACTTGTCCTATTTATGACACAGAAGAAACACTAGGAATCTAATGTGCATTGTATCAGAGATGTGGGTTGGTGCATTTTAGATTAGGAATGCATTGCTGATGGCCTCTGATGTTCCCACCAGTGTAGTCTCAATATGTGCATTGTAAGATGACAGAAAAAATTAATTCCAGATCTCTGGCAACGGTCGTGAGAAATACTCTTTTTTTCTGACCAGTAAGCTGTACTACAGAAAGCAGATAACGTCCCAGATGTTCCCAGATGTAAGTCAGCAGTATTACAATTCACGCTATATTGAACAGTGACTTCATCTAAGTAGTGACGGTTCCTTTTCAGTACAAGCTGGGTTCCCCTGTGTTTCCTCCTATTCTCCCAGTTTACTTAGCTTTCCTCACTACTGTTCCGCTTGGCTTTAGAGGATCCTGTCCAGGTTTTGTTGTTAAATGCTAAGACAATGGTGTTAGAGCCATAGAATTTATTAAGGAATGACTAAGATAAGAAACTTGTGTTTCCTGCTTATAGGATGTCAGACTTCCTTGAGCAGAACATAAGGAAGAGCATGGATGCATTGCACATTACATTATACATTGAAGACAAGTTTCCACATTCAACTTTCATTCAACTTTACTATTATACTTGATATTTGAGCTGAAGAATGTTTTGCATACTGAGTCCCTTACGTATGTTACAGTAGCTTTGTACTTGTTGACACCGTCTACTTCCATTTCTCAGTATGCAGTCTAATTATTCTCCAAATTGCCTCATGTGTGTCTCACTGTCCATTTATTTTACCCATTTTATTGGTCAGTATATTGCAAAGAGGGTCATAAAATGCCGTATTTAGCATGTGTGGGCTAATTAAACCTGAGGTAAGAGGTAAAACTATCCAAACTACAGCTATAAACTGTAGTTTACACCTGTTATCTGTAAGTGTTCAGAGTATTTTAAGGAGGATTTAATGATCAGCAGTACAAGAAGGTAGAGTCCAAGAATGCATTAAAACTGGATCTGGTTTGTTCAGAGGTCTTTGTGGTCAGCTCAAACCACAGACTTTCAAACATCATGGTCAACTCAGTAGGTGTTAGGCTTCATGAAAGTTCAACAAATTTTTCCTGTTTTTTAAATGTACATTGTACAGTCTATATTACAGGTGTTAAACTCAAGGCCCACATGCCAAATTTGGCTTTCCTACTTATTTTATGTAGCTGGCAAGAGCTTATAAAAAGATGATAATTACATACATTTTTTGCATCAACCATTACCATGAAACCTAATTCATCATCCTTCCACTAGGTGGCAGCAGCTAGGTGTTGTTTATTTCAAGTAAACAACAGTCTTTCACAACTCAAAAAAAGATTGCATGCTAGCTTGTCACTGCTAAGCGTTGGCAGAAAATGCAGGTGAATAAAGGAAAAGAGCTATACTGCTATACCTTCCCTTCCTCCACCTTTATGGCTGAAGTGCCCTTGAGCAAGGCACCTAACTCCCAACTGCTCTCCGGACGCCCCAATGTGTGTGGCAGCCCACTGCTCCAAGTGTGTATGTGTATGGTCACTCTTTACGTGTGTGTGCTCACTTTAGATGGGTTAAATGCAAATGAAATAATTTCCCTTGCAGGATTAATACAGTATAGCAAAATCAAATAAAAAAATCTAAAATAACTGCACAAGCAAACCAGGCTTGCAGTTTTCTGAAATTAATTTAACCCTTCATCAGAAATGTTATGTTGCTTTCAAAAATACTTAAAAAGTTGCCCCAAATAATTTAAATAAAATGTTATTTAATTAAACTAAAATGTAATTTTATTGCCATATAATGTTGCTGAGCCTTGACCTGACCAACTGAAGCAATCGTACCATGATGATTACAAACTGAAATCAAGGGTAAAGGTGTCCAGAAAAAAATGTTTTGTGAGAAAAGACTTTCATGTAGACCCTGATATGAGCCTGAGTAACTATCAAAGCAATTTCCTAGTGTTGGGTTTCTTCCTGTTATGGCAGTTAAATTAGTGGCTAAAATCGTGCATGAATTTTATTTGAAATCTTTAATTATAGCAGTACAGAATAAAATATGAGTATTGTGTAGAACCAAAAGAAATCATCAAAACCGGTTCGATGCATCTAGACACAAATCATACAAAAAAACCTGGAGCTGTACTGGAGGCATAAACACTATTATTGCAAAGCTTATCTTTTTAATTACTGTTTTGATGATGTATGTATAGATCATCAGTCCAAAATCTTTTGTAGGTGTTCAACTGGGCTGGAATCTTGTGACTATCAAAAAAAAAAACATTTTCATTATCATCAAACTATCCAGTAATCTCTCATGCTTTGTAGATGGGTGCATTGTTATTGTTGAAGATATCACTCTATCAAGATAGAAACGTTTTATCATAGAAAAATGCTGATCATTGACAAGAACACAAGTATTGATCTTCAGGTAGCCGTCCCATATATGGAGCCAGCGCATGTCAACAAAATGCCCGTAACAGCAAAACAGAGCCTCTGATATACATCTTAAAGGGAAAGAAAGCTTCCACTGAATAGCATTGGAGATATAGAAAAAGACACAGAAAGAAAAAGTGAGAAATCACAGTTATTTGGTAGAAAGTGTTGTTTGTTGTGGTTTTTTGGCAAACAAAAACAACAGCAACTCACATTCTTTTCAGATAAGAGATATCAGAGGACACAACAACCCAGAGGATGCTACAACCTAACTAGAAGACACTATAACCCAGTGTTGCTGCTCATTTTATCAAGCTATAATGAAATTGTTAGCAAATATTTATAAATAAACTGACTTTTATTATAAACATTTGTTTATAAACTTTTTTTCTTGTTTTGATTATTAAATATATGGGGATTATGGGTCCCTGTTCACACATCATTACTCTGTATCAGCTTTCTAGGAAACCCAGATGAGAATGGGTGATTGCCTAATAATCAGCCTGTGTAGAATTTCCTGATATTTCAACACATTAGGCCAATTATTTCCATTCTGCTAGATGATACATCACTTATTCATGAGTTTTTTGCAGCGTCCAACAAGCAGATGTGCTGGCTGCATGACCTACCTAAATATTACACAGAGTCTTAACAAAAATTCCTTGGTTGGATGATATCACCAAGCTCCTTCTTGAAAAATCTCACACATCAGTTAAAGCTATTGGGAGACACGTCCATTTAGGATAATGATTTATTAGGTCTCAGAAATAATTACGTTAAAAAAACAATTCTTTCAAATGTGGCATATTTGTTATGATGACATTCTAAATAATTATAATTATGCATTTATGCAAGAGTAATTTTTGTTTAGCCCCACAATAGATTGGCGAATAGACAGGGTGTACCATGCCTCTGGCTGAAGTCAACTATGATTGGCTCCAGTTTCCCAGTGACCCTAATAGAGTAAGCTGTACAGATAATGTATGAATGAATGAATAGATATTTTTGGTTTTGGTGATTACAGCTCTTTGATTAGTCAAATATTCCCTATGTTGGAATTCATTCATTCATTCATTTTCTGAACCGCTTAATCCTAATTAGGGCTGGCACCCATCTCAGCCAACTCTGGGCGAGGGCAGAGTACACCCCGGACAGCTCGCCAGGCCATCGCAGGGCAG
>JAOUQZ010000047.1:9507803-9522353 GCA_028564935.1 Neosilurus hyrtlii
TCTCTCTCTCTCTCTCTCTCTCTCTCTCACACACACACACACACACACACACACACACACACACACACACACACATGAAATCCCAGAGGTCAGCAGCAGTTAGGGGAGGAGGATAAGTTGGACCAGATGAAATGATAAGCAAATTATAACACAAATGTCCAGGGAAAGAACTAAGATTATAATCATAATCCTGTTCTCCCAATTCAGGCAATTTAATTCATAATCTCCATTTTGATTGACAGTGATCATTTACTGCAAAAAACAGATGGACTGATAACAAATGAATCATGAGTACATAGTTGTTGGCCCCCATTTACTACTTTTATTTGGCCCACATAATAATGTGGAAATGGTGGTAATAGACTCATGCACATCTGCCGGAGCGAAGCCACAATCTTTATGGGACCTTGTCTTAGACATGTTACATAGCAGCACTTCAAATACCGCAACGGTTTTACACAAGATTACTTGTATTTTAGAACCACCTAAATGTGGCTCACTTGCTTTGCACCTGTTTTTGATTTCTAACCCTATGAGTACTTAAGAATGCATGACTGAGGCTAACAGTGTCAGAGTGTCTCCTGACAGGGAGATAAGTAATAAAATACCAGTAAGGCTATTAAGGCTTCCTTATCCTAATTATTTAAAGTGATGTTTAACATAGTAACAACAAGAAACTTCAGCATAAATAAATCATGTGTAATGTTATTAAACAAGTTAATAAACATAGCAACATAAAGACTTATCTTTACTCTTTCCATGGCTAAAATAGGTCCAAATTAATGAATAGAAATTTAATTACACGTTTCTAAATACTGGCACTTCCTTTTCAGCCCTGCAACAGTAGACACAATTAGGATGTTGGTCCATATTAGGAATTGTGGACCTTTCCTTATTAAGAATATCACAAGTGCAGATGCGAAGGGGATCGACCCACATGGCTAAGTCATCAACAGTGGTGAGTCAGCTTCCCTGTAGCACAGGTGAAAAAACAATAAGGCAGATCCCTCATGGTTAACTGTGTTATAATAGAGGTGGCGTAGTGGTACCTCACAGAAAGAAAGTCCTGGGTTTGAGTCCTGTGCTTGGGCGTTTCTGTGTGGAGTCTGCATGTTCTTTCTATGCTTGTGTGGGTTTCCTCTGGGTTCTCCGGTTTCTGGATTACAAATTGCCCCATGTGTGATTGTGAATAGTTGTGTGTGTGTGTTTGCCCTGCGATGGTCTAGCGAGCTGTTTAGTGTGTACCCTGCCTTTGTCCAGTGTTGGCTGAGATAGGCTCCAGCCTCCTCGTGACCCTAATAGTCCCTGCGAACCTAATAGGATTAAGTGGTTACATTCAGTTGTAATTTCACCTGACATTGCTTTATCTATCCATCCGTTATTTGTACTGATTTATCTGTCAAGGGAGGCTGGAGAAGTTGAAGCTGGAGTCAATCCCAGTTAACTTCCTGGGGTACACATTGAAAAGGTCTTTTTATTTTAGGCCTAATACAGAGACCAACAACCATTCACACTCTTCTTCACACCTAGGGGCAATTTAGCCAGTTGACCTAACATGTCTTTGGACAGCGGAAGGAAACTGGAGTACCTGAAGGAGAAAATACAAACCACACACACAGTTGCCCTTGTAGGCCACAAGGTTCAAACCCGGTACCTTCTTGATCTGAGGTGATAGTGTTAACCACTTACTTTTGCTCATTACTGTTTTTAATGAGCAAAAGTAATAAAAAACACTCATTTAATAGGCTCTGTAGCTCTGTATGCACTCAGAGGGCACAAGCCTCTCCCAGCAGTTCTCCATATAAACCAAGATGTCAAAAAGTGTCCTCTCTCCCAATGTAAAAAGAAATGTTTAAAAACTTCCTGGATCCAGAATTTGATCTGGATCATTTCTGAAATCTGATGGAGGCGTCCTTGTCCAAAGCCCTCTCTATGGTAGAAATTTCATCTGGTAGAAATCCACACAACTTTTTGCATATCCATGCTAACCAACAAACACAAAAAACAAGGGTAAACATAACCTCCTTGGAAGAGGTACCAAACCATCTTGTATTCATAATGCATCACTGTATGCTTAATATGTGGATTTTACAGGCTCTGTAAATACCTTGACACATGGCTAGGAAATGCATATATCGTCACACCAGCCAACGGGAAACGTGTTTTACAAATAAGAAGACAATGTTATTGCATTGAGTTGCCCTACTTACTTCTCCAGTACTATTTCTTAGTAACTGACAAAATGTCAACAGTGAGACCTAATTAAAACTCTGAAGCATTATGTAGCAGAAACATGTGCATACTGGGAATCTACAGGGAACACATTGGAAAGTAGCTGCAATATCCTGTTCAAGCTTGTAATAATTTAAAATAGAGGTGGCATTAATATCAACTAATAATGAATGATGGTGCTGTAATCCAACACTATTGTGTAACGGTAATAGGTCAGGAGGAATTTTCCCTGAAAACAGGTTAGTCTCCATGGAAAGTATGATGTGTGTTTTGATAGGATTAGGAGAGACCTACGGAAAATGCTGTGACTCTGGGATCAGTTGAAATAAGTCTGGCACATCAGCTGACTATTCCTCCCTAGGGGTAACATTAGGACAACAGTGAACCTGAGAGAAGAAGGTTCTTAGGAGCAGGCCCAACATCCTGCACTGAAACTTAACCACTGTATTACAATAACCCAATGTTCAGATCACTTCTGTGGCAAGTTGCTTTCTCGAAAGGCTTCAAGTTATTCAGCTTCCGCTTTGCAATAGAGCTTATATATAGACAGAAGAAAAACTGATGCCTCGTTATCCAGCATCCTGTGTTCTCTCCATCACAACCCAGATCAAAGCTCAGAGACAGGAGTTCATTGAGAATGGGAGTGGGAGCTAGAGAGGAAGAAGGAGTAGCGCTGAGAACAGAGGCGTACGGATGAATGGGCGAGCAGACGCCCACGGCTGAGCGTGGGGGATTTGAGTGGACGTCACAGGAACAGAGTGTGTGTGGGATGAGAAGAGGAAGAGGAAAGTGGGCGATGGGTGGGCAGTGTGCCATCACAGCTTGCTTTGTATTCTGTCTCACTCTCTTTGCTCGTTCTTTCCCTCCACCTGTCTGTGCTCCCATGCTCAGTTATTTGCACTGAATCTCTTCCTTATTTTTGTCATGAATAGAATGCTTGTACATTTTATTTCATAAATCGGTCCTATGCTCATAATTTCAGTCATGGTTGGCAGTTGAAAAAGACACACACATGCATGCTCTCTGTCTGTGTAGAGCTGATAATGGCAAATCTCTTTTGTATACTGAAAGTCTGCTATCAGATATAAAATGCATGAGGGCCTGCCCGCACCTCCTGTTGTGCCACTACCATCAGATGGTTGATAATTCCTGGCTGAACCAAATGCTTTGGAGTAAAAGAGAAAAAAATGCAGCACAAGTCTGTGTGGAAGTGGCTGTTGAATGTCTCGGCTAACAATTTCAAGCACGTTTTCTGAACATTACATCTCTCGGAACTTTTTGTTCAAATATTATTCCATCTGTCAGCTTTGTTGATAGAAAATTCTGAAGTTCCGCGGAAATCATGGAGGGCTTCAAATGATTATTCACATCATGTTTTATATTAGTTAAACACAAATACATGTCATGGGCATGCCACTGTCAGTGTTTCTGTAGCTAAAAATATTGCATCAAAATAAACATTTTGAAGCATATGTTTCCAGAAGGGCGGAGTGCTGGTGTAAGGGTTAGCACGTTCACAGCAGGAAGGTCCTGGGTTCGAGTCCCAGGCTCAGTGAGGGTGTTTTGTGTGGAGGTTTGTACATTCTTCCCATGCTTGCATGGGTTTCCTCCTGATACACCAGTTTCTTCCCACAATCCCACACTAAATAATTTTTTTCCCCAAATCATAGGTGTGAATGAGAATGGTTGTGTTTGTTGGCCTGTGATCAACTGTTCAGGTTATACCCCACCTTCACCCGGAGTTGGCTGAGATAAGCTCCAGCTTCCTTGTGAACCTAGCAGGATTAAGTTATTTGGCAAATGAATGTTTTTGAACATTATGAAAACATTACTTCTAACACCTTAGCTTAACCCTATGTGAAAGCACTGAGCAAGTTAATATCCATTAATCCATTCATTATCTATGCTACTGATCCTTTATGGTCATTGGAAACCTGAGGTAAATCCCAGCTGACTTCAAGTGAAAAGCAGTGTACATCTTGCTGCAAGTCAGACTCACAAGACTAACACAAAGATGAAGAGCCTTTCACACTTATATACACACATATGAGCAATTCAGAGCAGGTTGTTAACCTAAACTGCAGGTCTTTGAAATGTGAAAGGAAACCAGAGTACCTTGAGGAAACCACACTGGCAAGGAGAGAACATGCAAATTTCACACAGAAAGGCTCCACTTGGCTACAAACCCAAAACCTTCTTGCTGTGCTAACCACAGCACCCTCAACAATTTACCAATTAACCAAACAAATATTCTAATGGCGGGCAGCATGGTGGCGTAGTGGATAGCATGCCTGCCTCACAGCAAGAAGGTCCTGGGTTTGAGTCTCAAACTTGGCTTGGGCACTTCAATGTGGACCTTGCATGACCTCCCCTCCCAGCGATGCTTGCGTTTCCTCTGGGTACTCCCGTTTCCTCCTGCAGTCCAAAGACATGCAATTAAGCTAATTGGCTGTGCCAAATTTCCCCTAGGTGTGAGTGGAAATGGTTGTGTATATGTTGGCCCTGTGATGGTCTGGCAACCTGTTCAGGGTGTACTCTGCCTTTGCCCAGTGTTGGCTACAGTAGGCTCCAGCTTCCCTGTGACCCAAAGAGAATTAGGCAGTTCTGTGAATGAGTGTATATTTTAATGGTGCTGTCTGTTAGCTGGAGCTCATAATAAATGATAATGTTAAATGAGTAATTTTCTAACTTTGTAGCTCATTCTAAAATACGACCAAAGCATTCTGCGGCTACTTTGAAGTTTACTCTGTTGTTTTCCTGTTAATCTTTGACCTTGCTCTCACTGCTGGCATCTCATTATCAACTACTTGGTCAAGGCAGCGCACAGTTCAAAGAACAATTACCAGAAAAAATAAACAAACACACTAAGGAGGTGGTGTAATCCCCTGTGTGCATGTGTGTCTGTATATAGTGGTATAACATATAATCCTAGGGCTGAATTTAACAGCCTGAACAAAGCAATACCAAGGTTATCTTGTTGTCCTTTCACGTTTGGATCAAACAGTGGTTTAATGGGTGCATCCCAAGAGTTTGTGGATAACCTGTGACCTACATAAGTGGTAATCCAGTGAGGCTACTAGCATAGACAGAGCTCTAAAAATATGGTGTTATGTTGACAAGAGTAAAAGTCTGTCTTAGAGAAAAGGAACCCCAATGCAAAGGTAAGTCTCTTTGTTTTGTTTTTTTTCCATAGTCAGTATTCACGTTAAAGAGTACCAGTATTTGTGACCCTTACAGCAAAATTTGTGTGTATGTATTGTGTTTGAGTGATACATACACTTATTTAAAC
Organism: Neosilurus hyrtlii; assembly: GCA_028564935.1. Lineage (NCBI taxonomy): Eukaryota > Metazoa > Chordata > Actinopteri > Siluriformes > Plotosidae > Neosilurus > Neosilurus hyrtlii. The sequence continues at coordinate 9,513,325 of JAOUQZ010000047.1, forward strand.
AGAAATTACCATAAAAAGCACAAAACTGGGTGATTTTATCCCATGGATCACTAGCAGTGCGCTAAACTAGGAGCGTTAGCAGCTTAGCAGTCGTTTTCCCCTGGAAGTGACGACACTGAAACTTAAATTTTAGTGGCTCTGAGGACGAGAATGCTGCTAGAGACATGTGTGACGGTAAATCCAAAAGGACTTTTGCAGTGTTTTGCCAACTCGGCTTCCTTTCGTCAGCTGGTGAAATGATTTCCGCAATTTCTGCGCTTGTGTTAGAAATAATAAAAGTTGTATTCTTTTATTCACAATTTTCTGTATTGTTACTCTTTCCATGCTGCATTTGTGTAAGTTTCAGACAAGCTAATGGGTATAGAAAACTCCCAAATTCTTTCACATGAACAAGACAGTCTAACCTCTGTAAATCTGTCAACTTTTATTGAGTGCTGTTTGCATAGCATCTGCAGATATATAATGGCTTTGCTAGAGGTTAAAGGCTCTTAGGCTGTCAGGGAGCGCATCAGTTTGGGTGGAGATTCTATTTTTATGTGTATTCACACACACACAACCAGTCGACAAGATGGAAATGTCTAGAGAAGGATAAAGACTTGGATACCATGTTAAACATATATCCTGTGGCGTCAAAGTTAAATCTAACACGGGGTTCCCCTACTTCCACAAGATGTGTGTTGGTGTGGCCTGAAGACAACCGGATGGACATGGTAACATTTAAACTGGGAGTGAGATGAGAAGAAGGGGCTCACCTTGTCTGGTTGCTTGGAGAAGGCGGTTCGGACTCAGACTCACTGAAGCCCATGGCCATAATGCAAGATCACATGTGTTTTGTACTTGCATTTTATATTGATTTACTTTAATAAATTACTAAATTGGGAACTGATTGAATTTGCTTGGTCTTTCACACATCAACGAATATAGGGAACCAGTGAGGCCTAGAGAAGATGATTCCTTACACTTGTTGTTTGTGCAGCTCAGTACTAGCCAACAATGTGTTATGCTACACCGGACAGTGACGTAGCCCAGCCAATCCAATACACTGACATCACTACCAGGCTGGAACAGCCAATCAGAAAGGCAACATGTCTCTGAGCCTGCCTAAAGTTGTAACACTCGTGTGCTGTTTGAAAATGGGCATGGATTGCTGGAAGGAACCGCTGATGTTATATGTGAGCGTTTTAAAAAGCTAATAACACTAATTTAGCACAGGTACCCTTCAAACTTATGTGCTTTTACTGTTTATAGAGACTTCATAGTAATAATGAGAACAAAAATGGGATGTTTCTCCCTATTATTTCCTCACTGTACGTGCAGTATGTAACTGAGGCTGCAGTTCCCTAATTTTTAGTGGAGCTTTCAGTGGAGTACCATAAACATGAAATATGGCATGTCCACCACAGTAAACTTATAACCCATTGGTTTCATTTTGGATGGTTGTGCCATGTCCAAACATGCCCACCATAGGAAACTCAGTAAGGCCATTGGAATTTATTTGAGGGACCACTGTTGAGCTGCTGGAGGTCAATTAATCACTGAAGCATTTTTACATATATAACCTTCTGTTCTACTTCCTTATGTTCAATACTAAAAGGGCCATCAAAACTAGAGAAGACTGCATATCAACGTCAACAGGAAAGTTCATAACATGTCCTGGCAGTACACCCCACCAGGCAGCACTTATAATACTGATGTTACTCTTAAAAATTCCTCAAAGTGTGTGTACTGTTCTCGATTATGTAGGAGAATCATTGAAACACACCACACAGGATGTGGGATGCAGTGAAGCCGCAAAATCCAGTGAAAGTAGATGCTGAGGCCCATGTTGCTGCTTAACAAACGCCTGCAAGTAATTTGTCTCAAAGGGCCACTTGGATATAGCATAGACGGAATGAATTTTAACGGAGGAATCATTAAAGATCTTTAAAGGAATTGAGCTAGCTGATCGGGTCTATTCACTTTTAAGCTTCTGGTTGTCTAGTAACTCTTGCACATTTGCACTTATTATAAACAATTTATTTAAAAGCAAAGTGACCAGACTCCTATCTCACCCCTTTGCTACGGAAGAGGAATATACCATAGCAAAAAGACCATAGATTGATGTGGCCCATGCTGTATACTGCATAATTCTGTCCACCTGTTTTTTTAGTCTCTGACAAACATTCATTCATCATTCATTCATCTTCTGAACCACTTTATCCTAATTAGGGTCACGGGGACTCTGGGCAAGGGCAGAGTACACCCTGTACAGCTCGCCAGGCCATCACAGGGCAGAAACACGCTGATGGCTATACAGCCTACTCTTGACAAAAATCAGCAATGGTTCTTTTACATGCCTTTCACCACAGACAGTGAGAGACATGGCCGGCCTTTGATAACCCAGTTAGCTGCACTGGGGGCTGACAAACATTACATAAATATTAAATGAATAATATGGTGGTATATAGGAGCATCTAAAATTAATTTGGTTCCTGAAATTACCTGCTCAAGCACCTGGGCAAATTGTTATCATCCATTTGATACACACAAACCTGCCATGTTATCTCTTTAAGAAATTTAATATTGTCTCCAATCATGGGCAATATATCATTTAGGGTTTTATTACCATCTTAAGGTATATAGCCCAGGTCATTCTGTCCCTGCTGCAAAGAAGCTCAGCAAAACCTGCAGTATGCTTTGCCCATGCCTCAACAGTATAATGACAGAAAGGTAATGAATTATCAGTGATCTTGTAATATCCAGCCATGTCATTCCAAACTTTGTTATGGTCATCAAACACTTATTTAACATTGCAGATCTAAAAATAATAATTTAGCAATAAAGAAAGCACCGGTTCATTCATTTCTAAGCCGCTTAATCCTAATTAGGGTCACGGGGAGGCTAGTGCCCATCTCAGCCGACTTTGGGTGAGGGCAAGGTACACCATGGACAGCTTAGAAAGCATCAGTTCACTCATTTCACATTAATGTCACATCACCAGTTCACGCTCAAGACTCGCACTACACTTCCCAACATTCCACTGCTCACAGTCACCTGACTACTGACTCACACGTCACATGATCCCCAGCACACCTGTGTGCATTCACACCTGATTACCTGCCACAATATTTAAAGACTCAGTACATGTTGGTTGGACTTTTAAACAATAAGCCTATGAATGGGTTAGTCTATGGGTGGGGTCAATAATATTTGGCTCCTGGACTACAATTTACATGATCTGCCGGCACTAATAAACAAGCCAGTGAATGAAGTAGCTGGAAGGGCGGAGAATTCATTTACAGCTAAGATAAATAATAATATTGTAAGGGATCTGAATCCCAGACAAGAAGAGTGGTGATAATGTGCTAGTACAGTCTGCAAATTGCTGTTAAAAAAAAAAAAGGTTCTTTGTGAGGTATTGCTCTGTGTGATTATTATCAGTCATTACCAGGTCTGGAGCGACATAGAGGTTAACATGTCCGCCTCACAGAAAGAAGGTCCTGTGTGTGTGGGGAGGTGTGTTGCCCTGCAATAGATTGGTGAACTGTTCTGGGTGTATCATGCCTTCACCTACAGTCAGCTCCAGCCTTCCTGTGACCCTAGTAGGATTAAACGGTTTGATGAATGAAGGAATGAATGAAGCATATTGCCCAAATAAACTGTACATTTCTTTTTACTTGAGTGGAGCATGTAGGAACATTCAAGGTGGAATGCATGACTTCCTCATAAACTGGAGTACAGATATGAGCTGACAAAAAAAAAAAATACAAATTCTCTTAATCATCCATTAGAAGATAAAAGATCACACCGACCAGTTGAGGGAGATATGATGTCCTTTGTAAGCTACTTGTCTGAAAATTTTTTATGGCAATTATTAAAAGGTGGACAATGAATGGGACTGTTACAAAATTGCCTGGATAAAAATCCATGTTAATTTTGACCCCATATAGAATGAGGAGAATGGAAAAATACAAATGTGTTTAAAAAAAATCAATGATCACGATTTCTTGAATTACAAGGGAAAAAAGAGAAACTTCAATTCTTGCTGTCACCAAGTCCCCAAATCCACCATCAGCCACCACCTCTCTCTTTCTAGCTGTCTCAATCAGTAGATATTCTTCAAGGTCCAACTACTACTAGACTAGTCTACTTTATCTCACTCCTTGTACTATATGTTAAGTTTGACTGGTTTCCATGCTGCATTATGCCAGTTAATATCAGTAGGTGAATGCATGAAGTGATATGCTAATTGCATATATGCTGGTTTAGCAATCACTCTGTCTGGGCACTTACTCACACAAGCTGTTCATGTCATCACTCAACTTCAACCAATTGCTCCTGCTTCATTACAGAAACAAGGGAGTTTCTGCTTTAAGGCAGTCCCATTACACAGAGTGACAGACACGCATGGCCTACTGATTAGCACTGATAACCCTGTCTGAATCACAAATCCCTCTCCCACTGAATGCTTGAGTCAGGGATATAGGTACACAATTTATTAGCAAGCTTAAGGCTCATTATTTCTAATTGTGGATTATATTGAGCCAGAGAGACAAATCCAACAAGGCTGCAGAGGCTAACGTTATACAGAAAGATTACCTTCGTGGCTGTATAATCGTTAGCAAAGTTTCTGCGGCTGGGTGTCTGCAGGGGAAACACCCTTAATGCGATGATTAGTGCTCAAAAACTGGATGCTAAAGAATCCATGTCACTGTGGAGCTGCAGGGCATATATCCATGTTCTATATGAAATGTGGAACCCAGAACTAGGACAGTTGCTTTTTCTTCACTAAGTAGGATTATTGAGTTGCCTTATGTGTAAGTGTGTAATAGTCTGTACTCTGGCTTACTTAGATGATTTAGGAGCAAGAATTTTTTAAAAGAGGCTCAATCAATTATTTAATACATAATGATCTACATGTAAATGAAGAAAAATGTGTGCATTAGCAGTACCCTGTTCATTGCCTAGTGCGGCATTTTAAAACCGTTTCTGTAGCTATAGTTATATATACAAACAGTGCTTTCAAGAAATCACACAATGCCCTACTTAGGATCAGGGTCCTAATGAAGGGTCCCAAAGACATTTTTGTAGGTTGATTAACCTTTTGTGAATTAAATCTGTTATAAATCAGAAATATTGATGCTTCTGATGTTAGGTTCCTAGGAGAATGCATGGAGAAAAACATTCACACATTTAACAGCTTGAACAACAAGATGTTTACACAATGTTTACTGTTGACCTTTTTCACTAATATGAAATTCTGTTATGATAAAGCAGGTGTTTTTTTTAATTCAGGTTGCTGGTGAGGTAATTAACATATACTTCCCCCGTTTATCTTTCTCAAGGTCAGCACATTTTTAGAGGTAGACATGTCGCTTAACATTTTGCTTGCAAAATAAAAAGGGAAAGTAAAAAGTGAGAATTATTTGTTATTTTCTTGTATTAGATTAGCTATTAGTGGGTGGTTGGTTTAACATAAGGAGTGTTAGAGTCTCCAAGATTGTTGGTTAATTATGTCTGTATTAATTCATTTAATTGTGTGTTTAACCATTAAGTATTTTATTATTTACATAAAGTTTAGGAATAAGCTTTTAATTGGGATCAAATAATGTGCTACAGCATGTCAAAACTGATACTGCTGTCTACAAATGGGTAACAATTAGCACAGGCGAGTTTGTGTAAAAGTTTGGTATGATTGTTCATTCATTCTTTCACTGATCTTGAGTACCCACCTCTCCCTATCAGAGCTCTGATGGATTTGTTGCATGCCAGGAACTCTGGGTGTGAGGTGAAAATACACCCTTCTTGAACAGCCACATTAGCACAGATACATTAGCAGACTCATCCACATGTAGGGGCAATTTAGCAAAGCCTGAATTAATTTTGCTATAATGACATCATGAATTTTCCATCCACAAACCAGTGTGTGTGCAGGAGGCTGGGGGTGTGTAAGCTTGTTTTGTGTGGGTGTCTTATGCTGCAGGGTGGAATGTAAGCTCTGAAAGATTCCAAGGTTAGGTCAGGAGGTCAAGTTGATGGCACATCACTGTCCTCAAGGCAGATGTCTGTTTACTACACATTCTTTTGTCTGTATCATTTACTTTAGACAGTCATCTAGTCATCTAGTAGTTTGCAGAGATGCAGACCTCAGTCTACAAGTAAAGACCAAGATTTTGTAAAAATAAGTTTCTCTGTATTGCACATATACAGTACACAATAGATCTTTATACATATATTATTCTGAATCTGATCTTTGCAGTTTTACCCTGGGTTTACACAGGGGCACAATGTCCACAATCTCTGCAATTCCAAAAATGTAAGATCTCACTTGGAGCTCGATTGGGGTATAAGAAAGGAGGCACCTTGCATCCAAGATATGAAACCTAAAGGGATTGTGTTTCCAGGTTCATCAAGATCTTCTACCATGGCACATCAAGGTCTGTCACACTCTGTTAAGCTCTTCTACAATTCCCACGTTCTATCAGGATTGACGTCAAATCGTAACACATTGTAATAATCGCCACAATCAGCGTGATCATTATGAATCCACCATGTTCCCTCAAGATCCTCATGATTCAATTCCACGACCCCTCATGCTCAACATGATTCTCTCAAATCATGGAGATTGTGGTGTAAACCTAGGGTTAGAATAGAAGGTTTTTATTTTTAAAAGTGGGAATTACAGGTTGTTAGCTAATAGCAGTGCCATAGCATGTGAAACTTATTTGTTTGCTTAATTAGGGTTTATAGATATTTGAGATGCTGGCTCTAAGGGTCTCTGTATTTGCTGTTTCAGTCTGTACTTGGCACTGTTTAAGTAACATTAAACAAACCACATCTGGGATGTGGCAGCCAAGAATTCTTTCAAACCATCTTTCACAAAAATTAGGCAAACACCTGACACCCAATCATGACAAATATGAACCCATGAGAGAGAGAGCTTGCTACTCCTTAAATTTAGTAAAGAAGCAACATGGTGGAAAAAGGCCATATTGATGATGACTGTAATTCTGTTGTGATGGTGTGCAGCTCTGTGTCAGTAAATGCAAAGATGAATTTGACCCTCCATTTACTTAATATGGTGACATCATTTAATATGCAATATCAGTTGGGATTTTCTTGTTTGTTTTTAAACATTTAACCATAAAACAATTTTACAATGTTCAAGTGTTTATAAACCTATAAATATAACATTGGAAATAGGAATACAGCATAGTGAACGCCACTGTCCAAAAACATGCACAGTGACTGTTCCAAATTGCTCCTAGGTGTGAGTGTGTTTATAGTTGTGTGTATGTTTGCCCTGTGTTTGCCTGGTGAGCTATTCAGGGTGTACTCCATCTTTATCCAAAGTCGGCTCCAGCCTCTTCGTGACCATACTATTATAAAGCAGTTCAATAAAAAAGACTGATTAACTGAAATAGGAATAGGAGCAGCAACACATCTCAGTAGTTTCTTAGTTTCAGTCCTGGGTTTACATTTTCTGAGCCTCATTGTGTCATAGGGTTCAATAGGTTGTACAGTGTGTGGCAGTGTAGAAAAACAGTTGCTGTAGCTAACCAACCAAAACTCTCTCTCTCTCTCTCTCTCTCACACACACACACACACATACTCACCCACACACACATACACATGCACGCACATAATTGTAACCATGCAAACAGCCCCATTCTTCAGATGTATGGTAAGGAATGTCTGAGCACCTAAAAATGTTTCAGTTGGTAGCTTGGTAGCGAAGTGCTCTACCCTCATGCAGTGAATGTCTTAGCTTTAATCAAGTTATAATAAAATAGATTTAGATTTCTCTAAATACCACTTGTCAAACTATTTATGTCGCACACATCCCTGACTATACTGTAGGGATGACCAGGATAAGTTTAAGTTCATATAAGCACACTCTCGACACATGCACACATATAGAAGAATATACTCAGTGTATCTTGCGTGTTGTTACCAAGATTTATAGACTTATAATTTTGTTTCTGGTTTCCTCATTGCTCTCATTCGCTCTAGTTAATTGCATTTTCTGATCACCTGACCCTTGTCCTACATCTTTGTCCTGTTTAACGAAATCAATAAAGCTATCTATACCTGCTGAGGTGCCCATACCTGCCTGGATGACACACTAAAGTAATTTGGCACTGCTGTAAGAGTAAACCTAATATAAGCAAAGCCTCCACTACGACAATGAATTGTAGCAATCAGCTGTTGTGAGATAACATCTGGGCTATTAAATAGCCGTCTTAAAATCAACATTAGCATAAAATCAGAATCAAACATTCGAAACATCAACATATCATATGTGGGTTTTCCCAGCCAACCATTCTAGTATAAATCTTATCAGATGGGCCATGGGACCACTTCAAGCCTATTGGAATAGAATGCTTTTGGCTTCTAGCTGATTGGCAGAACTTTCTCGAGTTTGGAAGAAATGTGTGAGTCAATCAGGCAGAGGCATCCAAACTTGTTTTGTTGCTCTTCGTTGTTGGCACTTACTGCAGTGATTGTGGCTGGCACATGGTGTGTCTGTGGTCCACAATGGGTTATTGTGACTTGAGCTGCTGTTTTTGTTTTTTTGTAATTTTTTTTTATTTTTTTTATTAGTGCACTTGATCTGGTGTGGGATAATGAGGTTGTGTTTGTCCTGGGTGTTTTGGGCTGTTTGGGTTCCATGGGGACTACAATGCCTGTTCAAACATGTTGTCTTGCTGATGTCAGCTCTGGGGCTGTTTAAGGTTGCTCGATGTTCACGGGAAAGAGCAATGGGTTTGAATCATCTCATCCCTCCACACTCGTAATATAATAAAAATTAAAAAAAAAGAACAATACATTTGTGCTCAACACAAACTGTTGAGTACAGAACATGGACTACATGTAATTCTAGCACTAGATGTTGCATATTTGCGAGATCTCCCTCTCTGTCTTGCTCTCGCTGTTCCTCCTCAGTGCCTCATAGAATGAAATTGGTTTCATTCTACATGCTCACCCAGGTCTGTTGACAGTGGAATGGCTGATTGCCCAATGTTACAGGGTGCCCTCATGTCTGTCTT